>CM073773.1:119747022-119929522 GCA_037158775.1 Hetaerina titia
CTGAGCCTTTTTCTTTTTATAAAAATCGCATCATCACCATCTGTATTTCAATCCTAGGATTGGTTTACTGCAGCTCTCCATTCGCCTCCAGTTAATGTCAATTCCCTCAATCCCTGATACCTTTTCTGTTTTACATCTCTCTTATTTGTCTTATGTACATGGTTCTTGGTCTTCCTCGTGTGATCTTTCCTTCTATTATATTTCTAATCAATCCATTGTGCCTCCATGTAAGTCCAATCCATCTATTTCTTCTTTGCCGTAGATTTCACCATATGGCTCTATCCTCTTCTGCTCTTCTATATACTTCCTCGTTCCTCAGTTTGTCTGTCCTTTTAATCTTCAGCATTCTCCTCCGGCACAATGTTTCAAATTACTTGGACGATTCTTCGCTGGTCCACTTTTCTGATGTTCCAAGTCTTGGAACCATAGAGTGCCATGCTCAACACGAAAGTCTTGACGAATTGTTTCCTTGTTCCCAGCTTTATGTTCTTTAAACATAATAATTGCCTCTTCTTCAAGAATGCGTTCTTAGCTTGGGCTATTCTTGGCTTGATGCTTCGGTCGAACTTCTTCCCTCCCATGTTATGCTGTACCCAGATAGATGAAGGATTCCACTTGTTCCACTTTCACCCTTCGAATTGTGATATCTGCATTCAGCTTCTCTCTTCCGCATACAAGGATTTTAGGTTTATTCTTGTTGATGTTCATATTATGTTCCCCAGCACTTGACCCATAGCAATTACAGTTGCTTGCAAATCCCCTCGCGTTTCCGCCACTACTGCAATGTCATCTGCAAACCGGAGCATGTTGATTTCTTCTCCATTTACTTTAATTCCATTGATACCCAATTCTTGTGTTTCTTTTATTGTCTCTTCCAGGTGTAAGTTGAATATTGCTGGCGAGAGGATACATCCTTGTCTTACTCCTTTGTTTATTTTGGCTTCTATTTTTCTCCCATTTTTCCTTTGCATACTTGTAACCTGATTCTTGTATAGGTTATGGATAATTCTTCTGTCGTGGTAATTCAGTCGAAGCGCTTCTAGTATCTTAAAAATCTTTTTCCATTTGACTTTGTCGAAGGCCTTCTCCAAGTCCACGAATGGCTTATTGTCTCATTTTTTCCGGCAGAACTCTCAAGCTGAGAATTGCCTCTCTTGCTCCTCGGTTTTACCTGAAACCGAATTGGTTTTCTGAAAGGTCTCCTTCTATCCTTCCTTCTATTGGAAATGAAAGGGTGATAACTTTGTAATTTCACAGAATTGTTTTCTTTGTATCTCCTGTGAAATTACAAAGTTATCATCTTTTCATTTCCAATATTAATCGATTTCACAAAGTTACGCCGAATACCATCAATTATACTTCCTTCTATTCTTCGGCTAACTGTCCGAGTAAGGCTTTTGATGCTCGTGTAACCAAGCTCAATATTCTGTGTTCTATGCATTTATCTGTTTTCGGTTTTGAAAATCGTATAACCGTGGTTTTATTAACATTAATTCTCATCCCATATCTATCACACTGAATCTTCACTTTACTCAGCAATGCTTGCATTCCCTTGGCTGACTGACAAACTACAGCTTGGTCACCATCAAACCTAACTGAGTTTACGAATTCCCCTCCGACTTTCATTCCTACTTCCAGTTTTTCCCATGCCTCTTTAATCATTCAATCAACAAATACGTTAAACAGTACCGGTTAAAATGGGTAACCCTGCCTTACACCTCTTCCTAACACTTCATCCGGACTCTCCGTTCCCCACTCGCACCTGACCATTCTGAGACATGTATAGGTGGCGGCTTATTCTCCTGTCCCTCCAATCCATTCCTATATTCGGCATCTACTCATTTGTCTTTCCCAATTCACTCTAACAAAAACCTTTTCGAAATCTTATTTTATTCTTTATTCCTCTCAATTAGTGATCTCATTACTGCAATGGCATCACGCGTATCTCTCTTCTTCCTAAACCCAAACTGATTTCCCCTAAGTAATCATTTGCCCTACTCTCTATCCTTTTGTTGATCATCCTGAGAAAAACTTTGGCTGCGTGGGATGTCAAACTTAATTTTCTGTAGTCCTCACATGAAGTAGCCTTTATCTTCTTCGGAACAGAAAAAAAACACTGATATCACAGTCTCTTTGCCAGATTCATTCTTTCTAAATACTACGAATCTGTCCATGTAGAGTTATTCTCCCACATTTTCCTTAACATTCCAAAAGTTCCGCAGGATTGTTGTCTACCCCTACGGTCTTATTTCATTTTATCTCCCATAAAGCCCTATTTATCTCATCGTCGAGTATGTCTAGACCTAAGGTTTCTTCATCGACGTTAAGTTCTTCCTCTTTATTAAATAAAATTGGCAATTTTCCACAAAAAATAAAAAAAATATTAATACGACCGGTTTCGATGCAACTACATCATCATCTGGTAACAGTCATATTTTCGTTGTCTGCTATATATGCTGGAACGCAAGTAAGGGGGGGGGGGTAGTGGAAAAAGGGGGAAAAAGAGAAGGAAGGGAGAAGGAAAGTGGGCAACGTGGGTGTTAATGGGGGTAGAGAAAGGTTTCTGGTGAGGAGAAAGGGTGAAAAATTAACCCCGTCCGGGAGACCTCACAGCTGGCTGGAAGGGTTGTCTCATTGAGGGTGGACACTCAGTGCAGCGCCAAACTCCTAGGACCGTGGAGAAAGGGGGGACCGGGGTTCCCCCTCCCGCGAAGATATCCATGCACAAAGAAGTGTGCGAAGAGGAGTAAAGGTTGAGGTCACTGTCTATATGGTTCCAATGGGGGGGGCGCAGGGAGGCGTGAAGGAGAGCCCTAGCGAGGGATTCAGGGTTGGGGTGGGAGGAAGGAAGGGGGAGAAAGGAGTGGGGACACAAAGCTTCACGCCTTCTTCGGGGTAACATGGTCAGAGGGTGCGCCGGGGGGTTGGGGGGGGGGGAATTCCGGGATTTAAGGAGAGGAGATCACTGGTCACACGTGCGTCGAGGGAAGGCGATGGAGAGGAGGGGGGAGGGTGAAGATGAGAATTGGACTTCGTTGATGAGGTCCAAGTCCTTCCGATGTAGAATTTCCAGCTGTTCCATGGCATCTAATTTCTTACCTTTGGTCAGGTTGTGAAGCACTTTAAAATTGAAATTACAAAAATGTTTGAAATCAAGAAGGTGTTTGGCAAAAACAGAATTGGTGAGACCTGTGATGAAACCTTTCCTATGTTCGCTGATGCGAGTCGAAAAACTCCTGCCTGTCTGGCCAATGTACGTAGCACCACACTCGCACTGAATTTCGTATACACCACTTTGGTTATTGCAATGTATGGGGTCTTTATTGGAGCATAAGGCTTTGAACAGATTATTGGGGGTGTAAAATGCAATGCGGAATAGATCTTTGGGAAACTTGTTGGCAATTTTATAGGACACGGAGTTAAACGTTTCCCTCTCAGTCACCACTACTTCAGAGCGTAAGTGGTGCAAACTCCCATTCCATAACTCCGTGTCCTATAAAACCAAGTAATCTTGTATCACCAAGTAATCTTGTGGTTTGCGATATGGGGTCGAATTGAAATGGGCGGCGGGAGTTGCGTCCTCGAAAATCCGACACCTTCCTTGACACCACAGACGCACCGTATTCGCTCACTTCGGACGCCAAATCGACGCCAAATCGCCCTCTCCCCTCCCGCCGTCGTGCGGCAGGGCCCCGCGACCGGGACTGCGGAAGAGTCTGCAGCGTGTTCTCTGCGACGTGTTGTTAGAATTTCACTTTCGGGACCTCTTCTTCGCGATGCGGTTGCGAATCGCCAATGACACGGTGGGGCATGAGCCGACGTGATCACGTGGTGTCCAGGGGTCCGCGCTGAGAGGAGAATACGAGGGCCAACGAGGAGCGACAAATGGAGGTGGGGCATATCTTTCTAGTCGAGCGCTTGCAAAGTGAGAATAAAAGCGAAATTATTGATTCGTAAGCTTCATTTCGTCTGCCATCCATTCGTAAGAAGGCTCGAAGCTATTCTCGTGGTAATGGCACTCTCGGAATGTCGACGACGGGGAAAGGGGGGGCGGGTGAGGGGAGAGCATCTCGCCTCGCACGAGAGGGAGGAGTGAGCGGAGTGATGGCGCGCAGGTGTGGTCGGGGGCAGTGAGGGAGTGCGTAAGGTACCCCTCAAAGCATAGCGTTCTCCATTATGAATGTTTCAACAGATGGATTGGTAGATTCTACGTTCCTTTGCAATCATTTCATCTTTTGAAAATTCAAGCGAAGCTATGCTTCATTTATCGAAGGATGCTGGGCGAAAACTCTTCTTTCTGCGTCATCGGTGGGTGATAGTTTTATGATTACGTTTAATAAAGTCGTGGCGAGGAGAGTTGGGATAAAACTTTTGGGAAAACACGACGGAAAGGACGACACGTATTCGGACGGAGTCAGTGATTAACACTTAAAAATCACGGTACATGTAGTCATTATTTCTAATAAAATATTAATAAATGCTAGAAAAATTATATTTCTTTCCACTATTATTATTTGGCAACCTAACGCTTTAGATGGGTAAAGCCTAGCATTTCCATATTTCTTGACCTCGACCAAGACAAAACCTGAGGTGCTACGCTAATAGGTCCTTTTAAACCCCGCATACTCCCTTCTTTCCTTGCACAACTCGTCCGTGTCTTCCCTGACCCGCTCTTCGCTATCCCTTACACATTAAACTAAGTATCGCACATCAAAATACCCTGCATCCACCCTTCCTGCCTCCTTCGGATTTGTTCCAACGACCCTCTCTCCTCGCCAACCATGCAGAAGACATTGCCCTTCGTTTCTCCCTCGGTCCAGTTTACCTTCTCCATCCTTCTCCATTTGCAGATCTTTGAAGTCTCCAAGTGGCATATACCATCTCACTACAACAACCAACCCTTCCGCAACATCAAACATCACGTTTCATATCCAAAGTTCACTCATCTATACTTAACATCCATGCTCAATATCCCTGTTATCACCTTCCTTCTTGTGAGAGCTTCTCTGACTTATGCGATTATTCTCCCTATCTCATCACTCTTTGACCATCCCGATTCAATAATAATAAAATTGTAAATTGCAGGTTTAGGTGTGATGTGGTGGAACTGTTCAATAATAACATAAACGAAGATCCACTTCATAAAGATTTATTTCCGACTGGTTATGATGTACTACCTCATGTAGTACATCATAACTAGTCGTAAATACTCGTAAATATTTATTAAGTGGAAATTTATATTAGTATTCGTGTATGTTACTAATAGCAGTATTGGTATTCTACGGTGTGTGTCGATTGGTACAGACGACATCAGAATACAGCATCCTAAATCAGAATACAGTACAGCAGAATACAGCATCCTACTCTACATAAAGTTCCACACCATCTCTGTGTACTTCCTTCCTCCTCCCTTTATCCCGTCCAACACAGCTATCCTGTTCCTACCCTTTCCTCGTTTACCTAATATTCACCCCTCTATTACAGCCTTCAACATCCCACTGCCGATCAATATGCAATTCATCCATTTTTCTTGCCTCCTTAGGATTTCTCTCAACAAACCCCTCTCCTCACCCACCATTTCTAGTACTTCCTCATTTTTTTTCCTTTCGGTCCATTTCACCTTCTCCTTTCTTCTCCACAGCCACATTTCAAAAGCCTCCAATCTACGTCTATCCTCCTGCTTCAGCGACCACGTTTCCGCGCCGCACATAGCTGCGCTCCATATCAGAGTTTTTCTGTGTCTTTTCGTAACATCCTCATTCAACGTCCCCGGCATCAACCCCTCCTTTAGAAATCCTCCTTGCCTAGCGCAATTCTCCTACTTACGTCCCTACTACTTTGACCGTGCTGGTTAAAAACACTTCCGAGTTACTTAAACTGTTCTACTTTCTTTACGCAGTTGTTGACCTCCTATTCTAACGTTTAACCTTAAAATTCCTCTTTCTTGATGGTCTCACAACCTTTGTTTTCTTTGAACTGATACTCAACCCATCCACTCATACTAATTTTCAAAAGCGCTCAGGCAACTTGTAAAAGGGTACCTATAAAAGAGCCATAATAATCCGCTACCGGCGAGAATCAAGCTTAAATATCAGGGTTTAATCCAAACAGACGTCTAATGGGATTCTGGCAACACTGAAATAGAAATAAATTCCCTTTTTTCTCCTATCAGAACGAAAACTTTCACGAAGTGCAAGGGTGATGACCGTCTACTTAGTAGATTCTAACTGGATTCACATGCGCCACAGAAATATTTCTTGCCATTAACTTAAAATGAAGGATTTCTATTATGATACGAGTAAAGTGGAGTGTTAACGGTTTGAATACCATTGATGTGGCATTGTTCGATCAATTATGTGCGCAAAGCATTATGAGCCAGGCGTCGCTGAAAGAGGCGATGAATTCACCGTGGAAGGTCTTATTACATGTGGTCCGCATGGCAAGATTTGATTGTTTTTCGCATATTTTGAGTGTTGAATCCGAGTTGCCGGGCATCACATTTGGAGGGCGAAAGGAGGGGATGGGTTGTTCGCGGATGCAGGTGTAGTCTAGGGTCACAGGTTGTGAGTCAGGGGATCGCCATCTGTTGCCCATGTCGCCGTCGCTTTGCCGTGGCGGCCCGAGAGAAGGGGTGGGGCCACGCAGAGGTGGCCGTTACCAAGCAGCCTCCGCATAGGGAGAGAGTGCGCCAGCTTTATGAAGAAATAAAGAGCAGCAGTGTATCGCGATAAAGTGCGGAGGTCGCAAAGAAATTGTTTTGCCTCTCTCCCTCCGGCCTGGGGGACGCAAGGGGCGAGGAGGGGGGAGGGAAGAGGGAGAAGGGAATAGGGGGGGGGGTGAGGATTAATTATCAAGAGTAATGCCGGGAGCGTGGCGGGCGGATTCACTGGGAGGGGAGGGATTCAACGGTTCCCGGCGACGGACGAGGAGTGCCGTGCTGGGTACGCGCAGTGGGGTTTGCGGCTGCAGGCGAATGGGCGCTCGAGTGAGCCTCGAGGTTTAAGGGGCTGAGCCAGGGAATCGGTGACGAAGCATGGAACACGCGGAATGTCACTTCAGCCGTGATCTGTGGATCAGGAAATGGGATTTTTCACGAATAATAATAGAGTTTTACGCCGAAAGGAAAAGATAACCAATAGCGTGCTTGCAGCCCTTGGAATCATGAATAACTTCCTTGCCATCAGGTGGGTCCAAGGGGTCACGCGAAACACCACAGATGGAGCAAATAGTCCATGCCCAAGGTGGGACTCGAACCCTCTACCTTCCGATTAGCAGCTTAGTGCGTTACTCACGCGACTATCCCGGCCGGTGTTTCTGAATGAAAGCCCGAAATGATTCAGAGGACACACACGCAGCCGAAGTACAATCCGGACGGTAGAGGTAGATAGAGATCATAGGTAGAGGAGTGAGCCATTGTTGCGGGTTAATGCCAATCAGGTCACGGGAATTCACGAGCACTGGAAGACCAGGGTACATCTGCAAACGACAGAGACGTAAAACAATGCGTAAAAGGAGTGATAGAGATTTTGTGAAAATTCTAGCAACCAATTGTATTTGGGGCCAAAAGAACTGTTCATTTGACCGACACAGACGAGAGGAGTTCACTGTTTAACAGCGAATGCTTCAAATAATTCTTGAGGAATTCAAATATGATGGCATGACAGTTTCGTGACGTCTTTCTTTCCCATCGATACATGTCCTAGCCATGCCATTGCCGAAGGCCAGCTTCTTCGGGGCCTCTCCGCAAACAGAGAGTGCGCGCTTTCCCCGTGGAAGGAAAATCGGGTGTCATGGTGACAACCAAATATTTGAAGTGGTTTGCATAGTTCAACCGCATACCTCTGGCACATAAGTCGCTAAAGTCTCCTCGCTCTCCTTTTCTAGTTTTTTTTTCCGAATTTCATAGCCGTGAATTTTTTAATATTTGAAACCAAATCATATTTGGAAAACAATTTTAATTATTTTCAATTCAATGTTTTGTAATTTACAACTTATGCAGTTCAATATTTTCTTGTTAATTAGAGTGTCAATGGCAAATTATATGTTGCTTTTTATGTTTAAGACGATAATATTGTAAATAAGAAAGAGCAAAAGGAGTTCCGGTCAAAGCGTGGGATTTTCACATCGTGAAATTTCTGTTTTTAAATGTAAGAACGATAATTACCTGAAAATCTAGGAAGATTATTTTTAATAAACGTAACATTTAAGCTCTTTTGAGAGTTATTCTCTATTACACATTATTGTTCTCAATAGCAGGGCAGGAAAGGATGTGTCATTTCACAGGTGTATGTATTTACGTGTGAATATCACAAACATACCAGAACATGTTAATAACCGAGGTTATATTATTATTAAAACTTACATGTGCAGATAGACAGTGTCAGGTGGCACACAAGTCCCAAGTTTTTTAATCAAACTTGTCTTTTAAAAATTATATGACATGAATCAATATCACAAAAGATAATAAATAAATCAGTAAAAATACCTTTAAAGACAACTTCCAAAAACAAAACTTAGCACAAAAAAACAAAATCCCCATCTCATCAACAGGAGCTGCCCAATCAGTAAGAAAAAAAGAACCAAAAATTAATTAGTTACATATTTTTTACAGAACACATCAATCAAATATGGCTGCGTAGATTTTCGCGGTGGTGGCTTGAAGAATTCTGCATATTCGGGTTATCACCGCGTTGTTGTTTGAAGCCGACAACAGTTTCGCCGAAGTTGCATCCGGCGTCTTCAGGTCGAAGATGAGGGACTCGGATTTTGGCCGTCCTTATACAGGGTTCGTCCGGAAAATAAGTGTACTGAGCTCAGGAAAAAATGTATTACACTTTTACATATCTTAAGCTAATATTCCTCAAAATAGGACCCTTGTGAGTCGATACACTTGTTCCAGCGGCGTTCCCATCCCTGGAGTCCTCCCGCGAAAGCATCATCGGGAACCTCTCGAAGACACGTCGTCACGGCCTCTTTGACGGCGTCCAAAGTCCCGTATCGCGTTCCTTTTAAACTCCTCTTTATCTTCGGGAACAGAAAGTAGTCCGGTGGTGCCAAGTCCGGGCTGTAGGGCGGGTGCGGCAGCGTTACCACGCCGTGCTTGGTCAAGAAGTCCGACACGACACGCGCGGTGTGAGACGGCGCATTGCCGTGATGCAGCCGCCAGATGTTTTTGATCGCGGGCCGGACGCGGGCGACTCGTTTTCGAAGCCTGTCGAGCACTTGGACGTAAAATGCAGCATTTACAGTTAGTCGTTCAGGTATAAATTCGTAGTGGACGACTCCCCTTTTGTCAAAAAAGACAATGAGCATCATAAACTTATTTTCCGGACGAAACCTGTATAGGTGGTCCCGTCCAGGTGCTGTTCTCTGATTGGTCCTTTTTCGGAGGACTATCTTCCACGCGTTGTGGAGATGGTAGCCTTCATCTCTATTGAAATTCGCCGAGTTTTTGGCTATCTCAATAGCTTCTCTAATTAGGCGCGGGTAATATCTACTTTCTCTACTAATGATTGTAGCGTCATGGAATAGAATGTCATGGCCGGGTTCACTCCATTTATGTTCGGAGATGGTCGAGAGGTGAAACTGTTTATTTGTTGTTACCCGGAGGTGTTTTTTCAACCCGGCGGATTCCAGTAGAGATAAAGGCTACCATCTCCACAACTCGTGGAAGAGAGTCCTCCGAAAAAGGACCAATCAGAGAGCAGCACCTGGACGGGACCACCTATATAAGGACGGCCAAAATCCGAGTCCCTTATCTTCGACCTGAAGACGCCGGATGCAACTTCGGCGAAACTGTTGTCGGCTTCAAACAACAACGCGGTGAACACCCATATATGCAGAATTATTCACATCAATCAAATATTAAGCTGTTGTTGACATCTTTTCTTAAAAGTATTTACCCTTTTAGGAAAGGGCTCGAATAGTTTTGCAGTTAAGGTGTTTCGATCAGCAATTGTTTTTTTAAGAAAAGAAAAAAGATTATTCGTTCTTTGTGCCCGGCATTTTACCTTGAATATGTGATCATTTCTCCCTATGAAATTTGGATTTACCGCCTCTTTCCAATGCCCAAGCTTTCTCTCCCTTCAGAATGCGGAACAGTCCACAGAGTCTGCTTATCTATCTCCTACTTAGTTAAAGTTCCCAGTACAGCGTTTTTAACATTACAGTCACACTCTCCATCCTCATATGTTCCCCCCCCCCCGTACATATCTGGCAGCCTTTCCTTGTGCTACCTTCTTCAGTTTTGTAATGACCTTCTTCATCTACATCTACATAAATACCCTGCGAGCCACCGAAAAAGCTGTGTGGCAGGGGGTGTGGCCCCATGAGGGAAGGGTAAGGGAAGAGGAGGTTGGGGTTATCAAATAGGTGAGGAAAGGTCGTGGAAACCTGTAAGAAAAAAAATATACACACACATACATAATGAACTAACTACTGGGGAATTTCGACTACAAGCATTCTGGTCTCTAATCGTTCTAGAAAAAAATGACATTTTAAAAGTTTCCGTCTTGCAGTCTATCTCTCTAATCGTATTTTCGTGATCCCTTCGACCATAATATGTTGGGGTTCGTATTATATTCTTCATGTCATCGGAAAAGGGCCCATCTTTAAATATTTTTAATAGGTTTAATCTATACTGCAAACTCCACTGTGTAAGAAAATCCCAACCTAAATTGTCTAGCAAAGTATATACGCTGCTGCGTTGATCATAACAAGGTTTGACAAATTTAGCCCTCCTCCGCTGAACTCGGTCTAATTCCGAAATCAAATTTATATTTTGAGGATCCCATAAGGTGTAGCACCAGGAGGAAAGGGTAAGGGATGAGGCGGTTGGGGTTTTTCAAATAGGTGGGGGGAACCTGTAATATATATATATATATATATATATATATATATATATATATATATATATATATATAGCTGACGCTGGACTCAACCTTTGCACAACCTATTTCCCCGCATCCCACAGACTGAAAACCATTCTCAAGGAATTTTATCCTATATTACATGACAATGACGCGACCACATCCTTACTGCCCCAAAGCCCCTCTGTCGCTTACAGACGACCAGCCAACCTCAGAAACCTTCTGAGATCCACCAACCCTTTGACACCCCGCCCTGACAAATTTCCACATTTCCCCTACCTGCAATCGCCCCCGTTGTAAAACATGTCTCCTAATCAGATCTGCTCCCCTCTCCCAACATCCCCTCATTGTCCCTTCACCCTGTTCCCACGCTAATTGCCTTTCAAAAAATATTATATATCTCTTGTCGTGCAAACAATGCACCTCATTCTACATAGGCGAATGCATTACCCCATTATCCATCCGAATGAACAATCACCGTTATTCATGTAATTCTGCTTCACTCTCTTCTCTTCCTATCCCTTTACACGCAAGTTCACACAACCTATCATTTGACGAATGCTTTTCCTTAACAGTTCTAGAATCCCTACCCGATTCAGCCACCAACATAGAGGTGAGAACTCGCGAATCCGCATACATCCTATATTTCCGATCCTTTAAAATTCCCACCCTTAACCGCCATCTTTAATTTCTTTCCCAACAGTCCCTAAACCTTCCGCCCCCCCTCGCCTCCCCAGGCTCTCTTCCCTCAAAACCTCTCAGTCTGACCTGAAGAAGGCCTCGGAGTAGGCCGAAAGCTTAAATCATCTACAGTGTGAGTGTCCTTTTACGTGTTATCTGTTTTATTCTGTGTTCTATTGTGCCGTCCAAAAGTTATATTGCTCTCGTGAGTACTTCCGCATCATCTATATATATATATTATATATATGCAAGTATATATATAAACAAACCTGTCCCCTACCGAATCCTCAGAGCTTAACTCTTAACTCAACTTAATGAAAAATCCAAAATCATCATTACTTCCGCAGATAAAGGGTCAACGGTTGTGGTCTTAAACAGATCAGACTACATTAGGGAAGCTGAAGCACAACTCTCAGACACCTCTTCCTACCAGCAAATCCCCGAAGTTCCAAATCCCGCACTTCAGGAGGACCTAATTAAATTTCTTCGTGCCAACGGGCCGAATTAAGGTCTATCTCCTTCAGACTTAGCCCTCCTCTCCCCTCCTCACCCACGCACTCCTCATTTCTACATCCTTTCGAAGATTCACACGCCGGGTAATCCTGGTCGACCGATTTTATCCTCCCGTCACTCCCCAACAGAAAGAATCTCGGCATTTGTAGACCACTATCTCCAGCCGATTGTCCAGGCCCTACCATCATTCACTAAAGATTCCTACAATTTCCTGGATAGGTTAAATTCTATCTCCCTCCCTCCAGATGCCGAGATCATTATGGCCACTATAGATGCCACATCCCTGTACACATCCATTCCCCACTTAGAAGGTCTCTCCGCCCTCCAACACTACCTCTCCCAACGCCCTGAGCCACACATCCCCAGCACAGATTTTCTCCTCAGCCTTTCCGAGTTCATTCTTACCCGCAATTTCTTCTCCTTTAATGATAAATTCTTCCTACAAATCAAGGGTTGGGCCATGGGTAGCAGGTTCAGCCCGTCCTATGCAAACCTCTTTCTTGGTCTCGCGGAGAATAAATTCCTGTCACAACAATCCCTGAAACCGCTATTGTGGCTCAGATATATTGACGATATTTTCCTTCTCTGGCCATATGGTCCTGATTCCCTGAAAACTTTCATTTCCAACCTTAATGCTTCGTCCTCTATCTCCTTCACGTCTACAGTTTCCTCCTCCCAAATCACCTTCCTAGATGTAAACATATCATTTATAGACCATAAATTTCACACATCCGTACATATGAAACCCACAAAAAAACAACAGTACTTACATTTCAACAGCTGTCACCCATACCACACCAAACGTTCCATTCCATATTCCCTTTCCGTAAGGGGACACAGAATTTGCAATGACCCTGACTCCCTAGACAATTTCCTCATAAATTTACACCATTCCCTCCTCAAACAAGGTTATCCTGAATCCCTCCTGAATAAGAGGATCCGTAGACATACTTACACTCCCAGACCTTCCACCACCGCGAAAAACCACCCTCTTTCAATTTGTACCACGTTTCTCCCTGGCCTAGAATCTCTGCGTTCTATCCTAAAGGACCTCTATCCTATCCTCAAAAACCACAATTCCACCACCAACCTTTTCCCCAAATGCCCCTCTGTCACTTTCAAACGCCCCGCCAATCTATCAGATCTTCTAAAATCTACCAATCCACTTCTTAAATCCTCGCCCCGTTCCAAAATCACTCCCAGACCCTGCAATAAACCTAGATGCAAAACATGTCCTATTTTCCTAACCAGAATCCCAGCCCTCTCCCACCCGCTCTTCAACTCTCTCCCACCAATTCCCTACTCCTCGTGTACCTCCAGTAATGTTGTCTACCTACTCAAGTGCCAACTTTGCCCTGCCTTTTACATTGGACAGTGTACCGCACCCCTCAATATTAGAATCAATAATCGTCGAGCCTCATGCAACAATTCCTCCCTTATTGGTATGCTCCCAATCCCCAAACATGCCTCCGAACACAACACTGCCTTTGACCAATGTTTTAAAGTATCCGTCTTAGCATCCCTCCCACACTCAGACCCTCCACTGAAACACAAAACATTAGAGCTAGCCTTCATCTGGCTCTTGGATTCCTGGAATCGCCCAGGTATTAATATTAGACATTAATTGCCCCCTTTATGCATATAATTTCATCCCCCTCCGCCTCCAACAACTTCCATATCATCCCCACCTTTTTTTGAAATTCCCGCGCCATACACTACCCCTCCAAACCCCTAGCCCCGAATGCCTTTCCCCCCCTTTTTCCCCTTTTTTCCTTTCCTTTCCCCTCTTTTCCCCTTTTTCCCCTCATTTTCCCCCTTCTCCTTCCTACCACTGTTTTCGGGCTCTCCTCTGCCTCAGTTCTGTTCCTAATTCCTCTTGAGAAAGGTGGTTGCACCACCGAAAATTCGAGCACTAGTGAGACCCTCTTTAATATGTTTTAGTTTCTGTGTTTGCTAAGACTATTAATGAATGTTATTATGCACGTTCGTTGCTTTTCCAAGAAAGTGAATAATATATATATATATATATATATATATATATATATATATATATATATATACATATATATATACATATATATATATATATATATATAATTATTATTTATTATTAGGTAATCTACCGGTTAAGGTACGTTTTTGGATTGACACAACTATCAAATAAACAAATATTATGTAACTCCAAAAAAAACCCAATCCAGCAGCCTACTCTTCATCAGGTCCCTCTTCATCTCTGTCTACTTCCTTCTTCCCTTCATTCCGTCCAACATCCCTATCCTGTTCCTGCCCTTTCCTCGTTTGCCTAACATTCTCCCCTCTATTACCTTCTTGAACATCCCGCTGCCACTCAATACGCCTTTTATCCATTTCTCCTGCCTCCATAGGATATCTCTCAACAAACCACTCTCCTCAACCACCATCTTCAGTATTTCCTCATTTGTTTTCCTTTCGGTCCCTTTCACCTTCTCCATTCTTCTCCACACGCACATTTCAAAAGGCTTCAATCTACTTCTATCCTACTGCTTCAGGGACCAATTTTCCGTGCCGTACATAGCTACGCTCTATATCAGAGATTTTACCAGCCTTTTCTTAACCTTCCTACTCAACGTCCCCGTCATCAACTCCCTCCTTCTTGAGAAAGCCTCTATGCTTAGCGCAATTCTTCTCCTTACGTCCCTACCACTTTGACCGTATTGGTCCAAAACACTACCGAGATATGTAAACTGCTCTACCTGCTCTATTCTTTCCCCGCCTATTTTAATATTTAGCTTAGCCTTTTTCTTCTTGAAAAATCGCATACCTTTGTTTCTATTAATAATAATTCTCAACCCATATCTATCGCACTGAACCTCCAATTCACTCAGCAATGCTTGCAACCCCTTGGCTGACTGAGAAACTAATGCTTAGGTATCAGCAAACTGATTTTATGAATTTCCCTCCGACTTTCATTCCTACCTCCAGTACTATTTTTCCGAAACTTTACCGCATTCTTTTATACAAGCCATGTATGTGGCTACGCCATTCCGAAGGTACTAATGTTCTGACTGACTGCGTATTCCAGGTTTAATGGGTTGAATTCGTTTGTCCGTAGTCTAAATCTATTCATTCGCATCCCATGCATCCGAGGGTCGATGGTTCTCAGCTGTATAAATGGTCCTCGTAAAGATGGGGTACAACGTTTGCTTGTCTCGAATTAAGCCTTTTTTTCAGTGCAATGGGTGCTAATTTTGAAGCTGCCAAATAGCAATAGAAACGGACGAGAGGATTCAGAAAGCGCATGGCTTGCTTTACCCATGGAAGTTGTCGAATCGCGATCGGAGCCGTTGAATATGTAACTGAAGCCATGTAGCAGGAAGTGTCGCGTCGGTCATTGATATCGCCGAATAGAGACTTGTTACTGTAAATTGACGTGAAGTTTAATGTTTATTCCTCCACTATGAATATTTAAAAAAATGGTAATGACAGAATATTATTTAAATTCAGCCTTTACTGATCAGATCTAATGATAAAATATCGGATTCGTTAATGTTCCACAAAGAGTAATGAAAAATCAGTATGGTTTCCGAAAAAACTAGATCATGCGGGACATAACTTGCGCTTTACGTTCATGATATTCTTATATCAAGAGAGAGCAATGTTCCAGTGGACTAGATTTTTCCTAGATTTTAAGAAAGCCTCCAATTTACTCAGCAATGGTTGCCTATTTTAATATTTAGCTTAGCCTTTTTCTTTCTGGAAAATCGCATAACCTTTGTTTTATTAACATTGGTTCTCATCCTATATTTATCGCACTGAACCTCCAATTCACTCAGCAATGCTTGCAACCCCTTTGCTGAGTGAGAAACTAATGCTCGGGTATCAGCAAACTTAACTGATTTTATGAATTTCCCTCCGACTTTCATTCCTACCTCCAACTGTTCCAATACCTCTTTAATTATTTTGTCCACATATACGTTTAGTCGAGTATGCCTGGACCTAAGCTATCTTCTTCTATGTCATGTTCTTTCTCTATGTCTAAAATTGTCGGCCTAAGTTCTCTACCATTCAGCGCATCTATATATTCCTTCCATCTCTCTTAAATTTTTCCTGGTTCAACTGTTATCTTACCCCACTTATTTTTAACTGTTAGCGCAGATCTTGCCTTCTTACATCCCGATAATAACTTAACCTTGCTGTATAGAGCACCAATTTCACCCTTATTCTGTAAACTTTCCATATCCCCGCATTGCGTTTTCCACCATTCTTCTTTTGCTTTATTTTTGGCCCTTCTCAATTTATTGTTTAACTCTTTGTACTTCATTTTTCCTGACTCTGTGTTTATCTTCTTCCATCTTCTTCTCTCGTCCATCTTTGCAATCATCTCAACCATTTAGCATGGTTTCCTTATCCTTTTCCCGTTAACGGTTCTTATAGTGTCTTTTACGGCTTTCGATATCACTTTCTTGATACATTCTCATTTTTCTTCGATAGTACTCAGTTCTTTACCGCCATCTATTATTTTCTCTACAGCCTGCTGATACTCCTTCCTCGTTAATTCATTTATTGCTTCTACATTTCATTTCCCAATGCCTATTGTCGCTATATTTTTTGTTTTTCCCAGGGTAAGCGTATTGGGTGAAGTTGTAAGGCAATATTTTTAATGAATAAGAGAGCTGACAACGTGCTCCTATACTACCTTGAACAAAAAGTTCCCGGAATAACCACCGTGTGGCGCTCCCATCGTTCCGATTTGAGTTCTGTTTTTTTTTGTTAAATTGGTACATCTGTTGTTGATATTCCCTTTAAATCTTAGTGTCATAACTTGACATTTGCAAAAGTTACGTAGCCAAGAGTGCATCTATCTCTGTGTGTGTTGGCGATTTTTTACAATTGCAGAAATGGATTTAAATTTGCAACAACGAACTTGTATTAAATTTTGCGTAAAAAACGGATTTAGTGGCGCACGGACGTTGGAAATGTTGGAAAAGTGTTTCGGCAACGATTCTCTAAAAAAAACGGTCGTTTACCAGTGGCACGAGCGGTTCAGAAGTGGTCGTGAGTCAATCGAAGATGATGAACGCAGTTGCAGACCATCGACATCGAAAGTCGGTGAAATTATTGATAAAGTAAAAGAAATGTTGGTCAATAACCGCGAATTAACCATCAGAGAAATAGCGGAGGACTTGAACATTGCCTATGGATCCGCCCAAGACATTGTGGTTAATGATTTGGGTTTCCGTCGTGTAGCAGCAAAGTTGGTGCCAAAAGACCTCAATTTCATGCAAAAAAGAGACCGTGTTGACGTCGCAAAAGACATGATTTGCGAGGCTGAATCCGATCCCACATTCATCTAAAGGATCATTACTGGGGACGAGACGTGGGTTTATGAGTACGACACGCAATCCAGACATCAGGCAAGTGAATGGCGTTCACCAAATGAGCCGAGACCAAAAAAACCACGTCGTTTTCAGTCAAAAAAGAAGGCAATGCTGACGGTTTTCATGGATTACAACGGTGTAGTGCATCATGAATTTTTGCCAGAAGGCCAGACAGTAAACAAAGAGTATTATTTGGGCGTTATGAGACGTTTGCTTGAAGCAATTCGCCGAAAGAGACCAGAAATCGTCGCACAGTGCTATCATTATTCGTAATTTTTTGACGAAAAATTCAACGAATACCATCCAACAGCCACCGAATTCACCTGATTTGGCTCCCTGTGACTTCTTTCTGTTCAATAGAGTTAAAAAACCATTACGGGGAACGCGTTTTAGCAGCCGAGAGGAAGTGATGGAAAAATCGCAGGAAGCACTGATGGACATACCGAAAACCGAATATAAAAAATGTTTCGAGGATTGGCTCAAGCGCTGGCATAAGTGTGTTGCAGTCGATGGGGATTACTTTGAAGGGGACAATATAGATTTAGATGAATAAACTTGTATTATTAATTTTCTGAATAAATTCCTGGAACTTTTTGATCAAGGTAGTATGGGCGTGTGGGCGACGAGGGAGCGCGTCGAAGTGACCTCATCGCTCCCTCCTGCAATGACCTTGTGGGTAGAGATAGGCAGGTGGATATCCTTGGCGTCTGCGGGAGATCTTTTTTGAAGTATGTCACAGTGGCAGGGTCAGGTTCACTCGTCCGTCGCGCACGCAGATTTGACTTGAGCTGTGCTTCCTCCTGTCGTGGTACACGGACATCGGTCTTAGGGGACTCTGAAGAATGTTTCCGCGGATGGTGTGCCTCGACGTCGGCGTGCGTACTCCAGGGTGGTCGCCTCGCTTCCATCTTCACATCTCAGGGATTTCGGGTGGAGGTGGGGGCAAAGGGTTGTGGAGTTGGCTATGATCTCAAGGGGTGGATTTGGTAGTCGACTGGATTGTTCGGCTGAGAGCCCCCGCCTCCCACCGAGCGAAAGGGGATTGATTGCGGGGTTCAAGGGAATCGCACCGGGTCGGGCCAGGGGGCCGAGTCGTGCGACGCAAACATTTGTGTTTGGGGGCGGCGGCTGAATGCGTGACGTGCAGATAGGTTAGCGCATGCACGCATACATGCGATTGTGGCGCAGTGGAGGGCAGGGTAAGAGTTCAGCGCGCATCAAAGATGGAATTTGGCCCCCCTCCTTCCGCTTCCGTGGTGATTTGGTTCAGGCCCGCGCTTCGTGGTGCTTGCTTCCGGAGATCACCCACGCATGCTTTCTGAGAATGTTTTTTTAGTTTTTTTAGCACCCTGTAAGTTACCGTTTGGGTGTGTGGTGGGGTGTGAATGTGTAGCAGATTAATTTTGATCCTAAACACCTTTTCCACCTAGCGCGATCGGTTGGTGTTATTCTGATCCCTTATTGTTTGTGGAAAAAATGACATTTTAAATCTATTTGTTCTACACTTAATATCACTAATTTTATTGACGTGATCTCTCCTGCCGTAGTACAATGAGGTCAATAATACATTTTCAACATCACAACTACATAGTTAAACGTATTTATTCGGAAGAAATTGAGTCAATAAGGTCCCTTCTTCCATTTAATCCTTAGATGAGGCCTAACGAAGCGTGGAAAGTAACAATGAGTTGACACAACATGTTCCCAAATGGTTGAATCGAATCTACCTCGTACTTATTCTTCTAGTGTAAGAAACGAAAGGCACGTAGTCGGCCACTTGGCTCTGATAATCCTGGCGAACCCACTTGTGATTCCTTCATCTTTGGGAGTCGCTGTGGTCTGCGCATCAGTTCGGTAACCTGAAGGTCTGTATTCTATTCTCGTAGAGGTGCAGAAAATCATTCGCAATGCTCTCTTAGCCTCACCCCTCCTCATTACCTTCGAGCCCTTTCCGCCCATTTTGCCATACATTTCCCTTTTTTACACCCTCGTCCTGGTGAATGTGTTTTTGCCGTTTTGCAGCTTTGCGTGCTTCAATATTTGCGTATGTGCTTTAGGGGTGCGCGGCGCGGAGGGTACGGGAAGGTACCACGCGCATGCGCGAGTGAGTAGGGGGACCACTCGACACGAATGCATAATGGAGGGGGCAGGCGCCTTCGAGAGGTGGCGACCTCTCCACCTCCTCCCTCTCCCCACTTTCCCCTCCCCCTCCCTCTTCCGTCTCGAGAACCACTCTCCGACATATCCCTTGACGACGGACGCCCTTCGCATGCTTTCTCCCCAACCCCCACCCCCGGTGTCGTGACCCGACAGCAGACAACCACCCCTTGCTGAAAACATGGATGGGAATACAGCAGACGGGGGACGGTGGAATCGTAGCAGTGTTGACACATTGCAATTAACTGCACAAAATACTTGCAACATATGCGTACCTCGTGGCTCAAATACATATTACGTAGACATCATGGAAGGGAAAACAGACCGAGAAACAGACGTGGACGACACACGTGAAATCCCTATCGCTTGCCCATCCAGGGCTCTGCTAAGTGAGCATATGTCCTGGCCTACACGCCTCAAACTTGTAATATCATTTCGGCATTGCTCCGTACTAGTGGTTAGCTCTATTGAAATGAGAAAGACGATTTTTGAATGACTTAATGATTTTGCTTTTGTGAATATTCAGAACTCCGCAAGGCATTTGATAGTTATTTAAGGGTATAAAAGACCCTGAAGGTATAAAAGTCTAAAATCCTATGTCCAGATCGATTATGTAATAATCGGTATAACTCACAAGAATATTTAGGGTGTTTTACGGTAGGCTTTTAATAAGGTATTATAATTCCATTTTCACTTGATAATAGGAATAGAGGTATTTATTCAAATGCGTTAAGAAGCCGAAATATACTCGTGTGAAAGATTTAAAAATATTTTGTAGACTATGAAATATAAAAATATAACATTAAACATAAGAGTAGGACTGGTGCAGTATTATCTACATCTAAATAAATACCCTGCAAGCCACCAAAAAAGGTGTGTGGCAGGGGGTGTAGTACCAGGAGGAAAGGGTAAGGCATGAAAGGGTTGGGATTTATTCAAAGAGGTGGGTAAAGGTGGGGGAACCTGTAAGAATATATATATATATATATATATATATATATATATATATATATATATATATATATATATATATATATATAGATGATTTCTTCGAAGTAACACGGAAGTGTTGAATAAAAAACCTAGACAGTAACACACAGCACGAGAACACATAAAAAGAACACTCACAATAATATCTTGATAATTTCGACGGACTCGAGCTCCGTCTTCTTCGGAAGATAAGATATGACTGAGGAAAAGGATGCGCGGTGCAGAGAGTATGGGACGAGGGAGAGGGAAAAAACAGGTAGTGGGGGCGGGTGAAGGAGGGGTATATGGAGGGGGAGAAAGCGGAGCGGAGAACAGGTGGTGGGAGAGGGGTGAAGGAGGAGGTTATGGAGGGGGAAAGGGAGGCCAGAGGGGAGCGAAAATGGAATAAGGAGGATGCGGAAATAGTAACAAGCGACACAGAAAACTAACAATTCATCCACAGAGACCACAACACCCATGACCATCAACTCACCAAGTCATCATAAGGGCTTGACAAGTCAAAACCCAGAAGGAAGGATGACAAAATGTATGCGGATGAATAAATTGTCCCACCACCTCGCAAGAAACAAATCCACCTCCATCCACCCCAGCCCCACCCCCCCATTTAGTGAACGACATTGAGACCCGGATGTTGATAGGCTTTACACAGCCATATAAATGCCAATTCCAATGTTTTTAATTTTATAGGGTTATCGGATGGGGGAAGGGATGCTAGCACAGAAACATTGTAACAGTGGTTGAAGGGGGTGTTGTGGTGGGAGGCATGTTTTGGGATGGGAAGACCCGCGGACGGGGAAGAGGGATTACATGAGGCGCGATGATTGTTCACCTTGAGGTTCAGGGGTGTAGAGCACTGGCCTATATAAAATGCCGGGCAGAGTTTGCAAGTCAGAAGATAGATTACATTCTGAGATGTGCATGAGGAGTAGGGAAAGGGCGGGAGAGAGTTTAAAGGTGGGATGGAGAAGGGTGGAGTTGTGAAAATAGGACAAGTTTTGCATCTTGGTCGCAAGCACGTAGTGGGTGTGATTCTGGGGGTGAGAGGAGATTTGGAAAGAGGCTTGGTGGATTTGAGGAGATCTAATAGGTTGGCGGGCCGTTTGAAGGTAACAGAAGGGCATTTAGGAAGAAGGTTGGACGAAACGTTGTGATTTTTGAGGATGGGGTACAGGTCTTTGAGGATGAATTTAAGGGACTGGATGCCAGGGAAGTAGGTGGTGCATATTGAGAGAGGGTGGGAGTCTGTGGTTTAGGGAGGATTGGGGGTGTAGGATTGTTTTAGGATTTTTTTGTGAAGGGGAGAATCTGGGTATCCCCGTTTGAGGAGGGAATGGTGAAGGTTGTTGAGGTATTTGTTGAGGGATTCGGGATGGTTGCAAATGCGGTGCCCGCGGATAGAGAGGGAGTAAGGGAGGGAGCGTTTGGTGTGGTAGGGGTGGCAGCTGTTAAAATGAAGGTATTGTTGTTTGTTAGTAGGTTTAGTAGGTACGGAGGTTAGAAATTTGTTGTTAGTTAGGGAAATATTTACATCAAGGAAAGTGATCTGTGATGATGAGATGTTGGAAGTGAAAAAAAGAGATGAGGAATCATTAAGTTGGGAGATGAAGGAATTGAGGGAGTGTATGTTGTGTGGCCAGAGTAGAAAGATGTCATCAATTTACCGGAGCCCTAGAAGGGGTTTAAGAGGGTAACTGGAAAGGAACTTCTCTTCCAGGACACCGAGGTGGAGGTTAGCGTATGACGGGCTGAATCTACTTCCCATGGCACAGCCCTTGATTTGGAGGTAATAATTGTCATTAAAAGAAAAAGAGTTACGGGTGAGGATGATGTTAGAAAGGTCAATGAGAACATCGGTGCTTGGAGTTTGAGGGCTAGGGTGTTTGGAGAGGAAGTGGCGTAGGGAAGCAAGGCTTTCTTCGTGAGGAATGGAGGTATATAGGGATGTGACGTCAATTGTGGCCATAATGATCTTGGTGTCAGAAGGGAGGGAAATTGAGGGGAGCAGATTGAGGACGTGGTAGGTATCTTTGACATAGGAGGGTAACGCGTGAACTAAAGGTTGGAGATAATGGTCGACGAAGGCGGAAATTCTTTCGGTCGGGGAGTTGCGGGAGGAGACTATAGGCCGCCCTCGGTTTTCGGGTTTGCGGATCTTGGGAAGGATATAGAATTTGGGGGTGTTTGGATGGAAAGGTGAAAGGAGGGAGATGTCACTGGGGGATAGGTTTTCATTAGGGCCGTTGTCGCGGAGGAAAGCGATAATATCCTCTTGGAATGCCGGGTTAGGGTTAGACTGAATATGTTTATACGAAGAAGTGTCTGCAAGTAGTCTGTTAGCTTCTTTTAGGTAATCAGTGGAGTTTAAGACTACCACTGTTGAGCCCTTGTCAGCGGAGGTGATGACCAGGTTGAGATTTTTTATTAGTTTTCTCAATTCGGATTCTTCTGCAGGGGAGAGGTTAGGTTTAGGATTCAGAGAGTTGAGGAAAGAGGGACTAGATATTTTAGATAGGAGAAGATTAATAAATATTTCGACAGTGTGATTCGGGGGTAAAGGTTTAGGCTCAAAGTGGGACGGCGGGCGGAACTTAGTTAAGGCGCTGTGTATGGGAGCGGGAGGATTAGAGTGGGCGGGTAGCGAAGACCAGAAGTGTCGCCATCTTAGATTTCTAGCGAAATTTATTGCGTCAGAGAGGATGGTAACATGATTGACTTTGGGGGTGGGGGAGAAAGAGAGGCCTTTACTTAGTAGTGAAACTTGCTGCTGGTTCAGGGTAAAACTAGAGGGGTTCAACACGCGTTCGTCAGTGTCGCCTTTTTGGTCGACTGGCGGGGAAGGGGTAGATTGAGAAAATTTTTTTCGGTCGTGACGGCTGGGCAGATTTCTGGAAATCGGTAGTGTACCCGTAATCGGTTGCGTTAGCGGAGTCGGTGAGGCGGGTGGGGGTAGGTGCAACATAGTAGCTAAATCAGGTTTATGGAGGTGAAGGGGTGGGGAAGGAGGGTTAGGTTTCACGAGTTGGAGAGGTAAGGCAAGGCCCTGCCGGAAATAAGAAGCACAAAGGTTGGAGAATTTTCTCAGTGCTTTACTACGTCGGAACTCAAGGGAGCGAAGAGCCGATTTAAGAATTCGGCTAACATAGGGAAGGAAATGTGGGGAAGTGAGAGAAATAATAATAATGCGGGAACGCGTGGAATTGTGATATTTATGCATCAGGCTAGTATATTGATTTCGGATGTACGTGCAGAAGAGAAATGACTGCTGAAACTTCATGGTATGAAGACCGGGGTGTAGGGCTGCAGGTAGGCCTGATATACTACCTTGTTCAAAAAGTTCCCGGAATTTATTCAGAAAATTAAAAATACAAGTTTATTCATCTAAATCTATATTGTCCCCTTCAAAGTAATCCCCATCGACTGCAACACACTTATGCCAGCGCTTGATCCAATCCTCGAAACATTTTTTATATTCAGTTTTCGGTATGTCCATCAGTGCTTCCTGCGATTTTTCCATTACTTCTCTCGGCTGCTAAAACGCATTCCCCGTAATGGTTTTTAACTCGATTGAACAGAAAGAAGTCACAGGGAGCCAAATCAGGTGAATTCGGTGGCTTTTGGATGGTATTTGTTGCATATTTCGTCAAAAAATTACGAATAATGATGGCACTGTGCGACGGGCGATAAACTCATTAGTCTCATCGGACTCACTTTAACTGTGCGATTGGCACTTTAACGTCTCAAAACGCCCAAATAATACTCTTTGTTTACTGTCTGGCCTTCTGGCAAAAATTCATGATGCACTACACCGTTGTAATCCATGAAAACCGTCAGCATTGCCTTCTTTTTTGACTGAAAACGACGTGGTTTTTTGGTCTCGGCTCATTTAGTGAAAGCCATTCACTTGCCTGATGTCTGGATTGTGTGTCGTACTCATAAACCCACGTCTCGTCTCCAGTAATGATCCTTTTGATGAATGTGGGATCGGATTCAGCCTCGCAAATCATGTCTTTTGCGGTCTCTTTTCTACAAACACGGTCTCTTTTTTGCATGAAATTGAGGTCTTTTGGCACCAACTTTGCTGCTACACGACGGAAACCCAAAGCATTAACCACAATGTCTTGGGCGGATCCATAGGCAATGTTCAAGTCCTCCGCTATTTCTCTGATGGTTAATTTGCGGTTATTGACCAACATTTCTTTTACTTTATCAATAATTTCACTGACTTTCCATGTCGGTGGTCTGCAACTGCGTTCATCATCTTCGATTGAGTCACGACCCCTTCTGAACCGCTCGTGCCACTGGTAAACGACCGTTTTTTTTAGAGAATCGTTGCCGAAACACTTTTCCAACATTTCCAACGTCCGTGCGCCACTAAATCCGTTTTTTACGCAAAATTTAATACAAGTTCGTTGTTGCAAATTTAAATCCATTTCTGCAATTGTAAAAAATCGCCAACACACACAGAGATAGATGCACTCTTGGCTACGTAACTTTTGCAAATGTCGAGTTATGACACTAAGATTTAAAGGGAATATCAACATCAGATGTACCAATTTAACAAAAAAACAGAACTCAAATCGGAACGATGGGAGCGCCACACGGTGGTTATTCCGGAAACTTTTTGATCAAGGTAGTAGGGAACTTGATGCATAAACCATTGGGCACGATGCCCAATGCAATGCATGCCGAAAGGGTCATGGGTGTTGTGGGATCTGTGGATGAATTGTTAGTTTTCTGTGTCGCTTGTTACTATTTCCGTATCCTCCTTATTTCATCTCCGCTCCCCACTGTCCTCCCTTTCCCCCTTCATAACCTCCTCCTTCAGCCCTCTCCCACCACCAGATCTCCGCTCCGCTTTCTCCCCGCCCATATACCCCTCCTTCACCCTCCCCCACTACCTGTTTTTCCCCTCTCCCTCGTCCCATACTCTCTCTGCACCGCGCACCCTTTTCCTCAGTAATATCTTATCTTCCGAAGAAGACGGAGCTCGAGTCCGTCGAAATTATCAAGATATTATTGTGAGTTTTTTTTTTATGTGTTCTCCTGCTGCGTGTTACTGTCTAAGTTATATATATATATATATATATATATCCCGGATAGGGAAATATTTTTACTTTCGTGATCTGCTCAAAAACCGCCTTCCCCACA
This sequence comes from Hetaerina titia, assembly GCA_037158775.1. NCBI lineage: Eukaryota > Metazoa > Arthropoda > Insecta > Odonata > Calopterygidae > Hetaerina > Hetaerina titia. The sequence goes on from CM073773.1 coordinate 119,772,737, forward strand.
TGTCCTGTCTTCGCCTATTATGTGTTTTCCTATCCCCTTTCCTTATACCTATTTCTGTTTGAATGAATATATATATATATATATATATATATATATATATATATATATATTATTATTATTATTATTAGGTAATCTACCGGTTAAGGTAGGTTTTTGGATGGACACAACTATCAAATATACATTTTGTAACTCCAAACAAAACCCAAACAAGCAACCTAAACTACATCAGGTCCCTCTTCATCTCTGTGTACTTATTTCCTCCCTTCATCCCATCCAACATCCCTATCCTGTTCCTACCCTATCCTCGCTTGCCCAACATTCTCCCCTCTATTACCTTCTTCAACATTCCACTACCACTCAATACACCTTTCATCCATTTTTCCTGCCTCCATAGAATTTCTCTCAACAAACCCCTCTCTTCACCCACCATCTCCAGTACTTCCTCATTTGTTTTCCTATCGGTCCATTTCACCTTCTTCATCCTTCTCCACACCCACATTTCAAAAGCCTCCAATCTACGTCTATCCTCCTGCTTCAGTGACCACGTTTCCGCACCATACATAGCTACGCTCCATATCAGAGTTTTTACGAGTCTTGTCTTAACATTTCTACTCAAAGTCCTCGTCATCAACTCCCTCCTCCTTGAGAAAGCCTCCTTGCCTAGCGCAATTCTTCTCCTTATGTCTCTACTACTTTGACCGTATTGGTCCAAAACACTTCCGAGATATGTAAACTTTTCTACCTGCTCTATTTTTCCCCGCCTATTTTAATATTTAGCTTAGCCTTTTTCTTTCTGGAAAATCGCATAACCTTTGTTTTATTAACATTGATTCTCATCCCATATTTATCGCACTGAACCTCCAATTCACTCAGCAATGCTTGCAACCCCTTGGCTGACTGAGCAACTAATGCTTGGTGATCGGCAAACCTAACCGATTTTGCAAATTCCCCTCCGACTTTCATTCCTACCTCCAGTTCTTCCCATGCCTTTTAATCATTTCCTCTTCGAATACGTTGAACAGTACCGGTGACAATGGGCAACCCTGCCTTACACCTCTTCCTAACATTGCCCATCCGGACTCTCCGTTCCCCACTCGTACCTGAGCAGTCTGAGACATGTATAGGTTGCGGATCAGTCTCCTGTCCCTCCAATCCATTCCTATTTTCTGCAATTCACGCATTAATTTTTCCCAATTCACTATATCAAACGCTTTTTCGAAATCTACGAAACAGGCAAAAACGTCCTGATTGTATTCTATATTCCTCTCGACTAGTGATCTCATTACTGCAATGACATCACGCGTACCTCTTCCTTTCCTGAACCCAAACTGATCATCCCCTAAGTAATCATTTGCCTTACTCTCTATCCTTTTGTTGATGATCATGAGAATAACTTTAGCTGCGTGGGATGTCAAACTTATCGTTCTGTAATCCTCACATGACGAAGCCTTTGCCTTTTTTGGAAAAGGAACTAACACCGATCTCACAAAATCTTCCGGCCAGATGCCTTCCTCATAGATACTACGAATCAGTCCATATATGGCCTTCTTCCCACCTTTCCCTAACCATTTCAACATTTCTACAGGAATATGGTCCACCCCCACAGCCTTATTTGTTTTCATCTCCTTTAATGCCCTTTCTATTTCATCGTCGAGTATGCCTGGACCTAAGCTGTCTTCTTCTACATCATGTTCCTTTTCTATGTCTAACTTTGTCGGCCTAAGTTCTTTACCATACAGTGTTTCTATATATTCCTTCCATCTCTCTTGGATTTTTCCTGGGCTTTTCCACATAGATGATTTTTATTCCGACCCAGACTTCTTCACAGCATCAATATATATATATATATATATATATATATATATATATATATATATATATATATATATATATATATATATATCCAGGCGCAGTCCCTGTACGATAATGAACTGACCCCTGGGGGATTTCGACTACGAGCATTCTGGTATCTTTTCGTTCTATGAAAAAGTGACATTTTAAACCTGTCAGTCTCGAAGTCTATCTCTCTAGTCTTATATTCGTGATCCCTTCGACCGTAACACGTTGAGGTTCTTATTATTCTCTTGATGTCATCGGAAATGGGCCCATCTTTAAATGTGTTTAATAAGTTTAATCTATATTGTGAACACAGATGCATGAGAGAATCCCAACCTAAATTGTCTAGCAAAGTAAATACTGCGTTGCTGCGTTGATCATAACAATGTTTGACAAATCTAAGCCCCCTCCGGTGAACTCGATCTAATTCCGAAACCAAATTAATATTTTGAGGATCCCATATACTGACAGAATACTCTAGGTGGGGCCTGACCAAGGCAAGGAAACATCGTTCCTTCAGTTTTTCGTCGAATTTCTCTAGCACTCTTTTAACAAATCCCAATTTTTTATTAGCACGACCGCATATTCTCGTATGTATTTTCCCCTGGACAAATGGTGAGTAAATGTTACACCCAAGTATTTAAAGGAATCTAACCTCGCGATTTTGGTTTGACTCACTTTGTAACTCTAATGGAGAGAATTTCACTGTTCCCAAAAATGTGTTACTACGCATTAAAAATAATGTTATTCTAATTGCCATGAATCGCACCAATTTTGAATTGCCTTTTGTCGTTGGCTAATACGACTCTGTCTTCGTGACTTCGAATATCCCCATGAATTACTGCATCATAGGCGAAAAGACGAAGCTTGCTATTAGCTAAGGTACTGAGGTCATTTATGTAAATAAGGAATAGGAGGGGGCCTATGACACTTCCTTGTGGTACCCCCGGCGTGACCTTGACAGTATCTGATGGTACACCGTCCAGGACGACTGTTTGGACACGATCACTTAAGTATTGTTTAATCCAGTTAATACTACTCTCGTGTATTCCATAAGTTTCCAATTTCGCGAGTAATTTACAATGAGGGGCTTTATCGAAAGCTTTCTTAAATTCTAGGAATATCGCATCTACTTGAATATTACTTTCACCGGAGTTCAATATATCATGTACAAAAGGTGCGAGTTGAGTTTCGCAGGATGTACCCTTACGGAAGCCGTGTTGGTTATTAATCAATAAATCTTGGCTATCTAGGTACCTTATTATGGAACTAACAATGATGTGTTCAAGAATGTTACAGGAAATGTAGGTGACGGATATTGGCCTATAATAACTGGGGTCCTCCCGGTCTCCGTTTTTAAATGTGAGTGTTACAGAAGCTACCTTCCAGCCGTTTGGCATGTTTTCTTCTGCTAACGAGTTCGTAAATATTATATCAAAATAAGGAGCTATTTCAGATGATAGTTCTTTAAATACGTGTGCCTGTATCTCATCAGTTCCCGGAGATTTTTTGGGGTCGATGTGTTTAAGGAGTAACTCTATTCCGCTGGTGGAAAAATCGGTTGCTTGCATTGATTGCTGAAATATTTTCGTAAGGTTCTCGGATATATTCCGTTAACATATGTTGAAAACCCTGGAAGAATGAGTTTAATATGTTGGCTTTATCTAAACTTCTCGTTACTTTATACCGCTTTTCGTTATTCAATGAGTTTACGGTGGATTTTTTCCCTGCACTTCCCTGACGTAGGACCAAAACATCTTTGGGTTATCGTTCAATGGTTCGCCAAATTTTTTCCTTTTGAATTCCGCTAGAGCCTTCCGGAGGGCCTTCTTAGCAGTGAACCTAGATGCTTTGTAGTTCTGTATGGTTTCGTTGATTTTATCAGGGGAGGAATCTTTAACTGCGTTTTTCATTCTGGTATGGCACACCCTTTGCCGCCTAAGAGATCTCCGTGCTTCAGAGTTGTACCATCGGGGTTTCTTATTCTCCTTTATATATTTCCTAGGTATAAATCTCTGTATTGCTGAACGTGTTATCGCAAGAAAATTATTCCATGTATCCTCGACACTACTAGTTTTGCTTAATTCGTCAAATATAAAAAAGTAGCGTTTTTATTCCCATTTTAAGCCATCATAGTCCGCTTTATTGAACAAATACACCTATATCTTAGGTTTGTTAATTTTTCTATGCTTAACGCCTACATTTGCAGCACTGTGATCCCTGACTCCGTCAACAACTTCTATATTTAAGACCTTTTCGGGTATATTTGTAGCTAACAGATCAAGAATGTTCTTTCCCCTTGTTGGTGAAGTGACTAATTGATGTAGGGAATTCGAGGTGAACGTAAATAAGAGTGACTCGCATAAATCCTTGTCTTTACCTCAATTTATAAAACTGTACGAAACCCAATCTATTGTGGGAACATTAAAATCGCCTCCGATAATTAGGCTATGCTCACTGTTGTGGGATGTGCAGCTTTTATCTGTCTTTCTAGATCTGGTATTGAGTTAATGGGGTGGTCTATAATACGAACAGATATATATTCTTTTCGCTCTGGGTTTTTTCACTGAACACCAAACATTTTTCATACAGCTAAAAGGAAATAACTTGGCTCTACTGACGCTAGAGTTTTAAACCGCAATAAACCCTCCTCCTCCGGCTCTATTCAGTCTATCGTTTCTATAAACTATGAAGGACTTGGGAAATATTTCTCTGTCTGCGATGTCATCTGTTAACCAACTTTCAGTTCCTATAATGATATCCGACTCTGTGCTATGACTGAGGTGGTGAAATTTCGGTATTTTATTTTTTAAACTTCGGCAGTTAACTACTACTACAGAAATTATTTCCTCGTCTAAAACCTTTTTTGCGTGCGTTGCGGTCTGCTTTCTGGGGATGTTATTTAGTCTTTTGGGTCTCCTAATATTCGATTGGCCTATATTCTGATAAGTAATTCTTTCTTTTGTCTCTTTAGCCGTGGAAGTACTTGGAAAAACCTCTTCTGGCAACCTCGTATTGTTAGACCCACTAATTGACTTACACCTTATAATATCGTTATTTAGGCAATCTACTCCACTACCTAACCTACGCATTTTCCTAAAAATATCTACAGTGTTCGAAGATCCTCTGAGGTACCCGAACCAACGCCTCAGGGGATGTAGTGGACCCCGGAACGGTTCAAGGGAGTGGGACATGACCCGAGCACCGGTCTCAAGGCCACAAACTCGGCCCCCATATCCCGACAGAATTTCCACAGCCTTCCGTTCAGAGGCTCAAAACGACTCCAAACGTAAACACCACAGTCAGTCCGCGGGACAATGCTACATATGGATAAACGTAAGTCCACACACACACATATTGTAAGTAAATTGAGAACGGTAGCGAAGTAAATGAGTGTTAATTAGGGAAGAGAACTAATAAGGGGGAAAACTCCAATGGCCGTAAAAAACAGTCGCAACTCTCGTCAGACCAAATTATTGTGTTGGTATTCGCGGGAACCACGTAAGGGACCAACCACAACCTCTCGACCAAGAATACCCTCTGTGGTGGTTTACGGGAGATTAATCCACGCCAGGGACCACACACAGCCACACACACACTATCCTGTCTGGAATCCTTCACGAAGCTGTGAGATCTCGTTAAAGATTCCAGGTGGAAATGTAATCCTTCACGAGGCTGTAAGGAAGACTTCGTTAAGGATACCAGGATGTATTACAAGCACACACTCTGTGACTATCCACGAAGGACGAGCACAGACCAATCACACACACTAGCACTCAAGAAGCACACACACACGCATTCAAAGGGCCCAACTTCTGGGAGAATCTGAAACGGTAAAGCGCAGACGAGTATATGCGTCGAACACGCGTGTTTCGGCCACAAAGTGGCCCTCTTCAGCGAACTGAAGGGAAAAAACACCTCTTACACAAGGTTGAAAGTAAACTACCGAAGACAGACGTCAAATATATTAATTGACTGCAGAAAGGATGTAGGAGATAGGGGACCAATAGGATTAGTGGGAAGATGGAATACTTTAAACTTATTGGCAAAGAGGAAGGGGAAAGGGAGGAAGGTGGGGCGAACAGAAACCAATGGGATGGTTGTCCTTCGTGGATAGTCACAGAGTGTGTGCTTGTAATACATCCTGGTATCCTTAACGGGGTCTTCCTTACAGCCTCGTGAAGGATTACATTTCCACCTGGAATCTTTAACGAGGTCTCACAGCTTCGTGAAGGATTCCAGACAGGATAGTGTGTGTGTGGCTGTGTGTGGTCCCTGGCGTTGATTAATCTCCCGTAAACCACCACAGAGGGTATTCTTGGTCGAGAGGTTGTGGTTGGTCCCTTACGTGGTTCCCGCGAATACCAACACAACAATTTGGTCTGACGAGAGTTGCGACTGTTTTTTACGGCCATTGGAGTTTTCCCCCTTATTAATTTTAACCTAGAGGCCGTAGAGCTCTTGATTTCTTGCTAGGGAAGAGAAAGTTCGAAGTTAAAAGATACAACTCATTTTATTGAGTGAAATGACTTGGAGAATAAAAAAAGAATGGGCAGGGAGGCTAATAATAAATCTTAGGTTTAAAGGAGCAATGTGTAAGAAGATGGATATCAGAAAGCAACGAGGAGCGATAATTTAGAATTTGGTTGGAGTGGGAAGCCAATTGAGTTCTAGAAATTACTGTAATAAATTGCATTAGAGTTCTAAAATAGGAACACCAATTTATTTATAATTCTCTTAAAATAGTACCCCGCAAGCCACCACTAGGGGATTACACACTAGATTACCTTTTGACCGAAAATACTTCTCTACTTCCCTATAGAGAAGCCTTTCTAATTTACGCAAAGGATTTAATCGGTAAATTCACCTTTTCTCCATGAGTGATTCCCAGCCTAGCTGCTTTAATATTTTGGATGCCCTGATAAGTTCATCATAACAACGTTTTACAAATCCAGCTCCTCCACGCTACACGCGATTTGGCAATCAATCCAACTTCGTGAGAATCCTTTAAAGTTGCAGCACATTGAAAACGAGGTCTAACGAACTAAACGCAGCAAAATACAACTAAGGGGATCATTTTCTGCGACGATGTACTATTGAAATTTTTCTTCCGATGGGATTTCAATTGTGAAAGAATTACACACGAGGTTGGAACGGTTTATGTGTAAAGTAAAAACAATGAATAGAATTTAGATATTTTAGGGAAAGTGGAGAGCATATGAGGGAAAACCTTGTTTATTTATTAAGCCTTAGTACAGCACTTTTTTGCCTTTAAATGGTACTATTAACAGTGAAAATGATGAAGACGATGACGAACACCAAAGCCCTAGGAAACCCCACCCAGGCGAAAATCGAACCCGCGACCCTTGGATTGGCAGACGAGGCCAGAACTATGCTTGCATCATAAAAGCAGAAGGTGGATTAGAAAAAGCATTTTTGCCTTTTTTATGACCAACTTCTTCCATTTATGTCCGATGATAAATCGAAATTATTTTGCTGCCTGTGTATTATTTGTTTATTTTATTAGAAGAAGTCGTAGTGGCATGAAAATAACTAATTTCCACCCATCTGTCTTGAGTTCAGTTGTAAGCAATTGGCTTCGATCCATTGCCGTTGATCTATTGAAACAGGGGCTCGATCCAGCCGCCGCTTCGTGTCTTTGCGATCGCCCGAATGATACTTTTCCCAAAGAGAAAGGCCCGCAATTTGTAAGGTGTGAAACACTGCGAGATTGAGCAAGCACCTTTTGACCGATTTAGTTTTGGACAAGTGGGGTAAGAGGGCTCCAGTTCTCTTGGTTTCAAGCAAATAGAGTATTATATCCCACGTTAAGAGCTTATTAATCCAACGAAATTTAATATCTAATAGCGGGATTTGGAATCAAGGTAATTATATTCCAATCGATCAACACAAAAACGAATTTTAGTGTCTCTGCAGCTTAAAAAGGACTACGGAATATTTTTTGCGCATAAACCCATGAGAAAAATTTTCGTACACAAAGGAATCACGGAGAGATCGCAGGGAAGTTGATTCCCATGGAATCATTAGAAGATGAAGAGTTAAATAATTGTATCACGGGGAGTACGCTTCCAAAATCTGGTGAACATATGCTTTTGAGGCGCTAGTAATATCGTTTGAATCCCACTCTAAAATCTTTTCAGCATCTAATGACGGATTAATGAGTTGAAAATCGAATGGTGGGAAATAAGTTAAAAAATTATGGACTATCATTTTTAATATATATATATATATATATATATATATATATATATATATATATATATATATATATATATCTTCTGAAAAGAAAGGGATTCAAACACAAGTACGGAAAAAGTTCACACAGGGAACTTCGCCATCTTTAGAGCCCACATCTACTAAATCCTTATCAGAAATGAAATTGTAAAATAGGTCACGTTGCTCGCTTTTGTAAAAAGATCAAAGAAATGAGGCTCGTAGAACTAGCTGCTTCATCATTAACATTACTTTTGAGTAAAAGTTCTGAAATGTATTAATAATTTTGATTCCAGAGAGTTACTATTTTCCGGAAACACTCAACACTAGTAAACTTGTGTAAAGTTACAGAACAAAACTTGGCTAATTTACAGAAAATATCCTCGTATCGGGTATCCCAAGGAGAGCAGGAGGCTATACTTTCCATGACTTGAAGAAACCTACAATGGAGTCCAGGGCAAGGAGCAGATTTGTGTTAGACCCCAATTATTTGTAGTGAAAGACAAGATGGTAAATTTGATTCAGAGAATATCTATTTGAGAGTAAAGAGAAGCTAACATTGGAGGCAGTATGAGAAATTGTAAAAGTCCTCTTTTATCTCTGAAAGATATGCCCTCTCTTTGTTTGCAGTTAAATCAATGTCTATGATTATAGTCAATAACTTCAACGAGTTTTCACCGATGTTAAAGGCAAATATAATATATGGTGACAATAGTGATGTATCGGAAAGAATGGTTATTTCCTGCGATATCGAATATATATTTTCTAACACTACCTCGAGTTTAATTTGTGAAAGAATGCACTAATGTATTTTACTCGAATGAGTACGCAGACAAAGCAAACCGACTGAAATGATAGAAAGTCAAGTGACACGGGGACAATGTGCCCACGGGGATGCGTTAAAGAAACATTGGTTCACCACTTGAGTTGTGGAATGTTTCAATACAGAATTTAAGGGGTGGTGTTGATTTATGTCGGTTGTCGGTCAATGCGTATCTCCTTGAGCTTGCGTCAGCATCTGAGACTCTGCACTGAAGAAACTGCTTTCGGTATCAGTTCATGATACGTAGAGTGGAAACCTGGCCGTAGGACGAAGTATTTTTTCTGACCGCTCAAAATACATCTCACTCACGTTTGAGTGGATGAATGAGGAGGGGCTCGGAACACTAGGAAATTCACATGCACCACTTAAGAAAAGTTCAAATAATTTGAGATGCATAAATATGGGGAATACTTTTAGCCTCACTTTGGAATGTTAGGTGACACTATTGTGAGAAGTTACGGTAAAACGAAGAAGATAAAAGAGCGCCATTGCCCAAAATAAGTTTTCTTTCAAAATATTTGTTGTTTAGTATACATTTTAGGTAGTTGACTGCCTTTGCAGCGATTTGGATTTGAATGGGAGCCGCGGGTAAGTTAAATTAAAATACTTTTTTATGAGACAAGACTCGGATGCTTATGAAGTATAGTATATCCGTCTTGAAAGACCCCGACCCAAGCCGAAGATTCGCGACCATTGCCGAGTCTGCAGCCATTTGGAATATCCACCGAGGGCACTTTTCCACAAATCGACCTTCATTTCTCGGGTGCATGCCCGAACTACTTGCGCCATTGGCCGCACCATCTTTTGGCCAAGAGCGGGGAGGGGGCCCCCTCCGGCGTGGGCGTCGTGGAGGGAGGCGAGAGGAGCCCCCCGCGAAAAGAACGTATGCCATGGCCGCCAATCAGCGTGCAGAGGCGAAGCCGCAGCGTGGACGGGGCAGTTGAAGCGTAGACGAAAATTCGTGGTCGTAGGGAGAAAGGTGAGAGTACGCGAGGATTTCCATAGACGGATGAATCCGTGCAGGTGGCGGCGTTGATTCGCACACGTCGCCCCTCGCGAGTGCCTTGCTGCTGTAGTCGAGTGCCCCTCCGATTGTACCCCTCTTTGTTCTTTCACGCCCTTTCAACGACGCCACCCCCGGCACACCTCCGCCCAATCTCTCCCTTTCATTCCCTCCGAGAGAGGGAGGAAGCTGCCATCCGCCCTCGGCCCTCCTCTTCCCACATCACCTCCTCACCCTCGCGTCCCCCTCGCCAAAGCCGCTTTTCGCTTTAAGCAACTTTCCCATCACTCCTCTCGCTCGCTCACTCACTCACGCTCTCTTTTGTCTCTCTCAGCCCGGTGTCGGCCGGAGAAAGACACTTCCCTTTATCCCCCACTGCGCCCTTTTCCCTCTTCTATCCCGGGACGCCGCCGCACACAGGAGGAGCGAGACCTGATAAGGGAGCGGAAGGAAGAGAGTTCCCCCCTCCTCTTCTCCCCTACCCCTTCCGCCCCGCTCCGCGCACGTCTCATTTAATGGCGACACTGAAAAGTTCTTTGATTATATTCTGCTCTTTCTGCTCCCCATCCCCTTCCCGCCCGTTTCCTACACGCATCACCGCTCCCACCCCAAGGATGCCGCCACAAAAGAGGCGGGGGCGAGGCATGCGGGGTGCGGAGGTGGTGCATTTGTTCCCGCGCTCATTATCTCGTTTCTCTTCCCGAATCAAACGGAGTGTCCTTCCACCCCCCCGTCAACCCCACCCCCCCGTCCACCCCACCCCCCCATCCACCCCACCCCCCATCCACCCCACCCCCCGTCCACCCCACCCCCCGTCCACCCCACCCCCCGTCCACCCCAACCCCCGTCCACCCCAACCCCCGTCCACCCCACCCCCCGTCCACCCCACCCCCCCGTCCACCCCACCCCCCCGTCCACTCCACCCCCCGTCCAGCCCAACCCCCGTCCAGCCCACCCCTCCGTCCACCCCACCCCCCGTCCACCCCTACCCCCGTCCACCACACCCACCCCCGTCCACCCCCCGTTTGCTCCCCTCAGCAATTTCTCCGCCCCCCGCCCCCCCTCAGCATTTTCTCCGCCCTCCGCCCCCCCTCAGCAACTTCTCCGCCCCGAAAAAGAAAGTTTCCCCTCCCGCTTTTACTTCCAACTCCTGTTTTTCCCCTTCCTTCGCAGCTCGTGACAAGGATTGAGCTCAACTTCCCTTTGCCCGGCTCGTCGCTCGCTCGCAACCGCGGGTGACCTTCGTTCTTTTTCCCGCCGTGCCATCGACTCCGATTGAGCGACTCTCTCTCGGACGATAGGCGACGGGAAGGATATTTTCTCCAATAGGGAGCTTGCCTGAAATATGTCACCCCATCTACCGCAAAGGGCGACAAATTTCTTTAAAATTTCTAAAAAATATCCTTAAAAGAGCCTCTACTCAACAGTTACGTTGCCTTTACTTGGTTAGTTTATATGAACCTAGGCATAATAGCTAACTTAATTTTTAAAAATGCATGGACTATCTATGAACGTTGAAATAGCTGTGGTAGTTTTTAGTAAAGCGTGGAGAATTTTGGTCTCACGAAGAGCTTTTGCAAAGATGGAGAGGTTCTACTTTGTGATTGAACCTATCGATGAATGCCTGAAAGTTTCTCTTCCCTAAAATTGTTTCAAATTTTGTTTGCATGCTTCATGAGGAATCCAACATGCCGAGGAACATGATTCGTAAATTCGATACTATTGAGAAAATCTAGGGTTTCCTGAAAATTATGAACGGAAATCATTGACTATTCCTAATTAATAATTGTTATAACTAAGTCATGGAAGGTCCGTTTTAAAAAAAGGACATAATCAATTGGCTGAACCTAAGTTTTTTAATTATCTACGCCGGGATCTTATTCTATGTGTAAGCTTGATGGCCTAATATCATTATCACCAATTTTTTCTATGCATTTGTTTGCCTATACTATATCTTTCTTGAATCTTCCCCGGTTCATTCTCGCTTTTCTCTCTCTCTCTCTCTCCCCCCCCCATTGTTCCCTTATCCCAAATTTCTCTGCAGCACTCCGAGATGCCTTCCTCATCGTCCCGATTCATCCTTCTATGTGCTTTCTCTTTCGGTGTCTTTCCTGTGTTATGGAGCCCGTCGTTTGCATAGTTCTTCCTTAATTATTATTTCCGGGATTCATATTCTCTCTCGGGAAACTGTGTGAATTAATCACGCTTTGCTGAAATTTAATAGTGTGGTGTACATATGAATCCTAGGCATAATTTATGCATACCTACGCCTGCTGCGGTGTTCAAGCCAAGTGCTATTTACGTTTTAGCACTTTCCTTTGGAACTTTCAATTGTTGTCTCTCGGCGGTCAATCCTCGATCTTCAACCGTGAGCACCCACCTCAATGCCATCTCTTCCTTCAAAAACCGTCGCATTTCACCCCTCGTCACTAGAAAATGTTTTTTTTTCAGGAAAACCCGCACCTATTCCTTCTAATTTTTCTTACACCCTGTCGACTCGGACAAAAAAATAAACGAGTGTCCCGCCTCCTTGCAATCCACCAAATTATTCAGCAGGCAAATTTCTAAAACATTATAATGCAACCATTTCAGAGAGTAAAATTCATTCGCCTTGACCGGGATTTGAACCCGGATCCCTCGATATCCGGCCGAGTGCTTTAACCATTTAAGCTACCGAGACGTCCTCTTACACTCTGAAATTTTGGGGGCTTTAAAGGAACAAGATATTATGACGAAATACCGTACATACAATGTCACAGGCATTCGTAGTCATGCGCGACGCGCCACAGTCCACAGCCTAAGTGTTTGAAATTGGCTTTATTAACATCGTGGACTGTGGCGCGTCGCGCACGACTACGAATGCCTGTGACATTGTATGTACGGTATTTCGTCATAACATTTTGTTCCTTTAAAGCCCCCAAAATTTCAGAGTGTAAGAGGACGTCTCGGTAGCTTAAGTGGTTAAAGCACTCGGCCGGATATCGAGGGATCCAGGTTCGAATCCCGGTCAAGGCGAATGTTTTTACTCTCTGAAATGGTTGCATTATAATGCACACATAGCGGGTGACTCCGTTAAAGTTACTATTCCAGTTTCTTGAAATTTTTCGAAACATTGCAAATTTCTTCTCCGTTGCCTTTTTTGCAATAGGATCCCACGCACTCTGCGGACATTCGGCGTTTCCCGCATCCTTCCCTCAGCTCCTCGCAATGAACAATCACTGTTTCTCACGTGAAGATTTCTCCGCTCTCCTCTGTCGTCCATTTTATATTCGCTCTCAAAAGAGAATCGAAATGACAGCGATGCAGTCCCTACCAGGCGTCACGTTGAAGACGGCAGCCCGAAGATCCATATTTTACCCCACGGTTCTGTAAAGTCCACGCTGAAGTCACTTGCGTCTTCAATCTCATCGTCTCTCAGCCGTCCCTCAGAATCATCCCTTGCTCCAGACATCCACCTGGTGGCCCCTTATTTTATTTTCTTCCCCCTCCTCCCCAGCCCTCTCGGCTCTCCCGATCTCTCTCCAAGCTCCCTCGCGAAGTCCCTGCTGTCGCTGGGGAGAAATATCCTCTGTCATCCCTTCCCCCATCCTCCCCCGCCCCCGCGCGGCAGTTGCCCTCTCCGTGAAAACCAAAATGGCGAAATGCCGAAAATCTACCCTTTCTTTTTATTCCGTTCTTCTAGCGTTTTTTGTTTGAGATCCCAGCTGCCCACACTCTATCCGCGATACATTCACACAAAATGAAGAATATCTTAGTGAACTAGCATATAGTGTAGGGGTAGTGTGCGTAGTATGCAATAATTTTTTTAAATAGATTAACCAAGCTACAAAGGGAAACAGTTTGCATGATTTTTTGTGAAAAATAATATAGAAGTGTAGGGAGAGATTAGGGAATGAATGTGTTGAGTTGGGAATACTGCTGTGCAATCGCCAAGCCACGTGCCACGGAGGCCGTCGTCATGGTCGTTGTGTGACGCTCCTTTTTGTCTCCGCCCTCCCTTCGGCTGGTCGGACGCCTGGCGTCCTTGCGGTTCTCACTCTACCATCCCCTTCTCCTCCCATGCCCCCGAGAGCCATCTGGCTAAACGAGGAATTAAACTCGTGTCGAGTTCGTGATGCTACTCGTCATGCCCCTGACTGAGGATGACGGTGATGCGTGGTGCGGTGATATAATGCTCATTTCCTCCCTACGCTTGGATCCCGTTCCTCAAGATGGCTGTCTCAGTGAACGTTTTCCGGCTCTAATGGATTATTTGTCCGTTCGCCATCGTTCGGGAGCCATTGTTGTGCTAAGGTGGCGCGCGCTCTCTCTCGCCACCCTTGATTCTCCGCACGGCGCTCGCCTTCCGCATCGATCTGCCCCGGGGAGCAGGAGGGGGGCCGAGGGTGGCTCGTTATTATAGTGGCGCCAAGTGACTTCGTTCCACAAATTAATCTCTCGTGGGCTGCCGCAAGTTTTGTTATGGCGATGGATTCATTTTCACGCGAGAAATGACTTCCCTCCCCGCAAACATCGCTTGCCAAAGCAACACAGCGTTTATTGCTCGCATTCTAACGTCGATAGATTCAACCGCTAACTGGCGCGTCCATTCCACAATGGATTACTTTCAACCATCAAAATGCCGCAGTCAGTCAGGCGCCCCTAAATTAAGGACGACTGGAGTTTTGAGCTCTCTGCGCAATTGAGGGAAATGCATCATCATCGACGGAGAATTACACGTATCTAAAAGGGTCGCATAAAAAGTATCTGTAACAATTTTTCATGATGTGTGCGTGAAAGAAAGTGCTGCATTCAGACTACCGGTTAAGTGTGCCTTTAGTCGCAGATCTTATTGGCGTTGATCAAATGACAGTGCACGCACCACTGAATCACTTAAAATATGGCGATGAAAAACATCAGCGTTAAACTTGTCCTCCCAATGGTTTTGCCGAACAACCAAAGAAGCAGAGTCGAAGGCGTCTGCTTGCGAAGACCTTCTGCAACGGGATTCCGATGATTCAGAAAACCCCTTAAAGTCCCGGCTTAGCACTAACGGACTACTCCCTATTGCCGCAAGTGAAATACTGCCTCAAAGGATACTACCATGGGACCCTAATTGCCGCCAAAAAAGCTTGCAAGCGTACCCTTAAGAATCTTCCGGAATCCACCTCCTTGCGAGCCATCGAGTCGTGGAAAAGCCGCTATCCTGAAAAGTGTGTCGACCCTCAAGGGATGTACTTTGAAGAATTTTTAGGCATTGTGGTAATATCTGAAATGAATCTATTTTTCCGAAACATTACCGGATTCTTTTTATAGAAGCCATGTATGTGGCTACGCTATTCCGAAGGTAATAATGTACTGACTGACTGCGTATTCCAGGTTTAATGGGTTGTATTCGTTTGTCCGTAGTCTAACTCCATTCATTCGCATACCATGCATCCTTGGGTCGATGGTTCTCAGCTGTATAAATGGTCCTCGTAAAGATGGGGTTACACCGTTGGCTTGTCTCGAATTAAGCCTTTTTTTCAGTGCAATGGGTGCTAATTTTGAAGCTGCCAAATGGCAATAGAAACGGACGAGAGGATTCAGAAAGCGCATGGCTTGCTTTACCCATGGAAGTTGTCGAATCGCGATCGGAGCCGTTGAATATGTAACTGAAGCCATGTAGCAGGAAGTGTCGCGTCGGTCATTGATATCGCCGAATAGAGACTTGTTACTGTAAATTGACGTGAAGTTTAATGTTTATTCCTCCACGATGAATATTTAAAAAAATGGTAATGACAGAATATTATTTAAATTCAGCCTTTACTGATCAGATCTAATGATAAAATATCGGATTCGTTAATGTTCCACAAAGAGTAATGAAAAATCAGTATGGTTTCCGAAAAAACTAGATCATGCGGGACATAACTTGCGCTTTACGTTCATGATATTCTTATATCAAGAGAGAGCAATGTTCCAGTGGACTAGATTTTTCCTAGATTTTAAGAAAGTCTTCGACAAAATACTTCATTGTAAACTATTCGGAAAGCTAGAAATATATGGCACAGATGAAAATATCCGGGGTTGGATGAAAGACTTTTTGAATGGTCGGGCTCAAAGAGTAGTGATATATGAATTTTGCTCAAATGCAGTAGAAGGTACTTCAGCTGGTCCCCAGGGAAGATCTATCGGACCTCTTTCATCCCTACTTTTCGTCAACGACATACACTCCGTAGTCACGTGGTAAGATGCGTCTTTTTGGTGATGATGTAATTGTTTACCGTGATATCTATGATACTGAAGACAAAGCAGTTATATCATGTAACTTTAATGCTATACAACGCTTGTGCGACACATGGCAATTAGAACTAAATTTCAAAAATTGCCTAGTAATAAAATTTTGGGAAAGGAGAAATTCCCACCCAAACGCCTACTGCATCGGGAACACCGGAATGGAATATGTAGACTCAATTAAATACCTAGGCGTTACCCTCACTCACGATCTCTCCTGGGTGAAACACGTACGGGAAATATGTGGACAAGCTAACAAAAATTTAGGATGTATAAGAAGAGTACTAGGTAAATGTGATGATAAGATGAAAGAGAAATGTTATATTTAGCTTGTTGGGCCTCATTTAGAATATACTCTTAGTATATGGGATCCTCATGAAGTTGGATTGATTGCGAATTGGATCGATTGCAGGTTTAGGAGCTCTAGATTTGTAAAACGTTGCTATGATAAACTTAGTAGGGTATCCAATGTATTGGAGCAGCTAGGCTGGGAATCACTCAATGGAGCGAAGGTTAAATTTCAGACTAAATATCTTGCATATATTTGAGGGACGTGATGGATCTATAGCAGTGATGTTGAAAATGTATTATTGCTTTCATCGTACTTTGTCATGAGAGATAATAGAAATAAAATCGTAGAGATTAAGTGTAGAATAGGCTCAAGACGTTATTTTTTCACGACCGATAAGGGTTCAGAATAACATTGTCCAACCGCGGTAGGGTCATATTCGTGTTAAAATAATTCTGGTGTGTATTCAGCCCCTGCAACACTCCTTAGCGGTGGCTTACAGTGCACTAAAATATATAAAAAAATGTTTTTTGCTAGAATGTTCTACAGCTTTGCATTTAAACATACATTCCGTATACATAATATGTCATTTCGTTTAGTAAATGTAATATATCTCTCTTCCCAGTTGTTTTCTTTCGCATTTTTATGCTCTCGTTGCTCACCAAACGGATTCATCATTGCGACTCAAGTTACTCTTATCTATTCTCTCCTCTGCAGCGTTGAAACACCATTTTCCGTGAGATTTCCTCTTATGAACGACAATGTCTTTGATTTTTCTTTACGTCGTTCATCTTTTCAATTATATTTTAGTATGCCCAATTCCTCTTCTATCTTGCAATACCATTCGTATCGGCAACATTATGCTGTTTAAATCGTTGTTGTGAATGTTAACTAATAGTTTTCCACATTATTGTATGCCATCGTCCGGTGCTTCTAGTTTCGCCTTAATTTTTATGTAAATACTTTGAAATACTCTAAGGTACTTTTTTTCAACTCACGTGTTAACTTTGAAATCACGGTCGACGGCATGGAAAAGTATGGAATATTACTAATTATCGTTTATTAAAGTTTACACTTGTGTGCTTAGAAACTTTTAGCCTTTAAAAAAATTGCTGAAAATCCGTCAAATGCCTTAAATTCAGAAGGTTAGTTGCGCAGCTCCCGTCGCTATTTAATGAGGCAGGAGCTAAACTGTTCTTTGATTCCGGCCCCGATGGCGGCGGGGTAACGTCCTCGTCTGCTAACCCATGGGTTGCGGGTTCGATTCCCGCCTGGGTGGGTTTTCCTCCAGCTACACCTACATAAATACCCTGGGATCCACCAAAAAAGGTGTGTGGCAGGGGATGTAGCACCAGGAGAAAAGGGAAAGGGATGAAGGGGGTTGGGGTTTTTCAAATAGGTGTTGGGAAGGTGGGGGGATTCCTGTAACAAAAAGTCGAGGGCTTGAGTGTTTGTAATCGTGTCCATGGATATTCCTTTAAAAGTTCGATGCAAAACACCAAAAAGTGCTTTTTTCGGAATAAGAATAAATAAATAGATTCATTTGTGGAGACTGTTGCCGTAATTCCAAAGTTTACGAATTTTGCGAAAAAGCGAAACAAAATTAGGCCTTTTCATTCAAGATATACTTAGATCGGGAGAAAACAACACACCAGTCGAAGCAGTATTTTTAGATTTCAAAAAAGCCTTCGATAAAGTCCCACACAATAAATTGTTACACAAACTTAGATGATATGGAATCAATGAGAAAATTATTGATTGGATCCAAGATTTCTTGTCAAACCGCAAACAAATAGTACCCATCGATGGGTTGTACTCAAATGAAAGAGATGTAAATTCGGGCGTCCCCCAGGAAAGTGTAATAGGGCCTTTTCTATTCTTAATAAACATAAATGACTTAAGCGCAGACGTTAGTAATAATCCCAGGTTATTTGCTGATGACACGGTGGTATACAGGGAAATAAAGAGCCACCTAGATCGCGAGCTACTCTCTAGAAGCTTTGACACAATCTCGGATCGGTGCATAAAATGGGGATTAATGCTTAATATAGACAAATGCGCAGTTTTGAAATTTTGGAACAAAGTAAGTGGCGAACAGGACATAAACAACGAAATAGAGGGTTCAGTACTAACTACGGCCACACAAGTAAAATATATGGGGGTAGTTCTAACACTACGCCTTTCATGGGGAGCACATATCAGGAAAATATGCGGATCCGCTTTACAGAAACTGGGCTTCATTAAATGGGTGGTGGGGAAATGTAATGAGAGAGAGTTAAAGAGAGGCGTTATTTTGCTCTAGTTGGACCACATTTGGAATATGCAGCAAGTAATTGGAATCCTTGGGAGAAAATTTGGCAAAAAGAACTAGATGAAGTCAAGAGAAAATCCGCCAGATTCGTAAAAAATAGATATGACAAGAACACAAGTGTAACAGGTCTCCCAGGGGATATAGGCTGGCAGCCCCTTGAAATACGAAGAGAACAAGGGAGACTTAGACCTTTTGAAATATTCAGAACCAGCGAGTTTAACGAGGACACAAAAGGAATAATAATGGCCCCACACTACTTGGATAGCTCAGACCACATAGATAAAATATGGGAGTTAGATTCCAATACAGATAGATTCCAATAATGATAGATTCAAATACTCATTCTTCACCAGAACAATCAGAAATCATAATAGTAAGAATCCGAAATCTTAAATTAAAAATTGAAAGATTGTGCATGTGTATGTTTGTTGGTAGTTTGTGGGTTTGCATGCATGTAAAAGGGTTGGGACGATAGGGTTCTTGCATGAATGTTTATCATGTTTGGTTTTTCGGCGATAAATTTGTGGCTTCTGCATAGGGTTTTCTTTTTTTCCCTAATTTACGGGTGGTGCCCTAACACCCCCCGCCACATGCCCTTGCGGCGGCTTGTGGGTTATTGAGTAGATGTAGATGAATTTTGGTCGTATACAATGCTTCATTTTTCTGTCGACCAAATGTTAGATGGCCTCTTTCCTGGTTCATTTAGCGTTCGTTCTTCGAATACAGTGGAAATTAGGCTGAAAAACAATTCATTGTGGAATAGGAGTTACGACAAAGGTGTTGGTAAATACAATATCTATAATTTGAAAAACGTGATATGTCGTATACTGCGTCGGCGGCGGCTTGTGGTTGAGATGTTGTGCTAGACGTTGTGAAGTGGCGGGATTGGTAATTAAGGCATCATAATTGGGGATTTGTCATGTGTTTCAGTTGCTGATGTTGTGTTCGCTGCGTGTGAAATATGGCTGCTATTGGTGAGTGGGTTGCGCAATGCTGAGTAAGAGTTGGGCAGTATGTGATCGCAAGGGGAATGGCTAGACTTTTGCGGCCCGCAGGTTCTTCTTCTGTCTGATTGCGTGTTTTTGACAATTTGTTCTATACCAGCGGTTCCCTAAGTGGGCACCGCCTTCCGTGGTGCGGTGCTCTAGTCTATGAGGGCAAAAAGAAGCCAGCAAGCTGCAGGGGGGCACCGGAGGGTCCTGACAATGTGACATTTGTGAAGGCTTGGTAACCTTCCTTTTGTCTCCGTTTTAAAGCTTCGCTTTTAAGGTTTACATTGTTTCCAGCATGTGGAATTAGTTTAAAACATGAGTTTCCTTACATTTCAAAGGATGAACGGTTGAGAAATACTTCCAAACCTTTCTCGCACAAGGAACATTTTTAAAGGGATCTAGTCTATCGTTGGCACACCTTCAAGACCCTGAGTACTTTGGCAAGTAAGGTTCAGTGTGAGTAAAAATGGGAGCGAATCCAGAGGGGAATCAACTCATCTGATAATTAGATTCTGTGGTTTTACACCACCTTGATAATATATCAATTATGATATGATATATTATCAATGATATTATCAAAGCTGTATTGGTAAATTATTTTTCATTCATCGAAAGATTTTATTCTTGTGATAGCACTAATGTATAATTTTTTGTATCATTTTATGATGGCAAAGTATATTACGAATATAAACGGTCATTATATTGTTTATGTTTTCATGAAATGATAATAGATAGCTCAAAAAAAGAACGTTTTCTCCAATACTTCGTATAAATACCTCATTCATCATTCTCTTTGTCGGCTAGATATGAATTACATAAATTCCCGGTTCACTGATCAAAGTCACGGTTTTGCTGGCATTTAGAATTTCCTTGAAGCATATCATTTTTTAAACAATGGGTAATATTCACAATAATTCTTTGAATAAAATGATAACTTTGGAAATATTTCGCCTTCACGATTAAATTGAGTAGTAAACATACTTATTCATAAAATTCCTCTTAATAATATATCATCAAATGAAAAGGTGGACTTGCTATAGAATAAACTTTAGCTTGAACCAAACGCACGCACAAGTATCCAAAAATTGAATCAAAGCCGATTTCACCGCAACAGTCCCTTGAACTGCCTTCTTATGAATGTAGTTTAGGGAATTGCATGGACTAATATGATCCATAACGACAGATTAGGAGCCAAAGAAATATTATTTCATCTTCAACTGACTGGACCGGTGTTATAAATCAAATGGGAGAGAAGCTAATTTTGAAGCCGAAGTTCTCAATGTAAGAGGGCAAAGGCGCATGTGCAGACCTCTGGCACGAACTCAGAACGCACCATTTTAGAATTCGCGCTCGCGTGATAAGTGTATTGCTTTTGTGTATGAAATGTGAAATATTTACATAAAATAAATAAACTGAATTAATATTTTCAGTTACCCGAAGTGAAGCTACTACCGTTCAAGAGTAAAATAACCTGTATAGAAATCCTGATTTATAGCAAGTATGCAGAAGAAGTACATACATTCAGCCTTGATTGTGTATGTTTGAGATTATGCCGCAAGCACATAAATATTATGACAGAATGTTTTTCATATGGCTATTATTAATTTTCTTTTAAAAA
This sequence comes from Hetaerina titia, assembly GCA_037158775.1. Classification (NCBI taxonomy): domain Eukaryota; kingdom Metazoa; phylum Arthropoda; class Insecta; order Odonata; family Calopterygidae; genus Hetaerina; species Hetaerina titia. The sequence continues at coordinate 119,794,095 of CM073773.1, forward strand.
GCAATCGTCGAAAGATTGAATCCACGTCTAATCATTAACTCATACGTGTATTCTATTTAGTTAATGTATATTAAATTTTATTTTAACAAAATTCAACACTTAAACCTCTAATGTAGAAACAGAATGGATGGAAATGACTCAAAAAAAGCAGAGATATAGACAGTATAATGTGGATTATCGTAAGTACGGATTTATAAACTAATCTATGAACAAGCACATGCCTATGTGCTTATTATGCGAAAGGGTGTTTTCAAATTAGGCGATGATGAAACCGTCCACGCTAATCGACCATTTTAAGATGGCACCTCTTGACAAGGCAGTAAAGATTTTAACATGTTTTCAGTCACTTTATGATGGATTGCAAAATCATCCAACACTTTCAAGTTTGTTGTGGAATCCTTCAAAGCATATCACTGATGGTTTGCGTGCATCATACAATATTTCAACATTAATTGCCAAACATGGAAAGCCACATACAAATGGTGAAGAACTCATCTAACCAGCAGTAAGTGAAGTCCTGAGTACTGTTCTGCATTAGCCACCAAATGATACAATAAAAATTGTTCCCTTAAGCAGCACTTCAGTTCAACGACGATGAGATGAAATGACTGAAAATGTGGAAGCTATATTGCGCAGCATCGTGTGAGAACAACAGAATTTACCTTGCAATTGGACGAGTCAATTTTGCCGCATAATGAGTCTGTTCTTCTAGCTTACGTACGCTTTATTAAAGATGAACATCTACATCAAGAGTTGTTGTTTCCAAGGCAATTAGAAATTCGCACTAAATGGCAGTCAATATTTCATATCGCATGGTAGTTCTTCAGGGCCCCTCTTTTGGCGCTCGTCTCCAGGGGACTCTCTTCGTCTGTCGGAGTGAATCTGTTCGTTTCTCATTCCTGCGGATGCACTGACGTCTTGTGTTCAGTTTACCGTTGATGCATGATTCAGTCTTAATTCTATTGGTAAACTCAATTTTAGTATCGGTGAAAACATATCGAAAAATGAAGGCGTCGAAAACACAAATGCAAACGAGAAGACACCACTGTTTATGTCATTAGGGAGGTCTTGTGTGCTTAATTCCGGTGACTTTGGTCTTTGGAAAAATTATTGTTAGTGAATCAGCTATTCCGAAAAGCCATAACGGAATGTCGCTCTAAAATTGATGTCATCTTCTCCGCTTTCTCACCCCGTGACAGGAGCGGCAACAGTCGCGACCCCCATTCGACCCTTTCGCACCCCCATCGGCAGCCTCTCTCTTGCCCATTCATCCCTCTCTGGTTATCCCTCCCACTGCCCCTCCATGGGCTTCGGGCCGGGCCACCCCTCGTGTCGCATCTTTTCCATTACCTCGCCCTGCTCCCCAATTCCTTTTCTCCCCCATGACCCTGCTCTCATTTTTTAACCTCTTCTCAGCCTCCCTCGCCCCGCCCCGCCTCACGACCTCTCTGCGTCCCCAGGGGACGCACTGCCAGCCCATAAAAAGAGACACGACCCTTTTGCCGCAGATCAGAGCGATGCTCCTCTCCTTCCGCCGCCCCTCGATGCCCTCCTTATCCAATCGCACCATCTCCCTGCTTCTCGCACTTGCTTTCGCCCCCTCCGCCCCCCTCCGCCCAACCGAGATGATCAGTCTCAGAAACAAAGTGCGGATGGGTCTGAACATTTTTTTCAGGGCACTTTTCCAAGGAAGCTCTGATTTTGTGGTCACAGAATCTCCGTTGAGCGGACTTGAGTTCATCATCTCAATTCTTTGAGCCCAACTATTAAATGTCCATTCAGAACTCATCTCATTGATGATTGTCTTTTTTCCGTAACTCTACGATTCTCTGGACATAACTTCAAATAATCAAGGAGAAGAGAATTGCATTTTTTCTCTGCGTTACATAAAGTATTCTTATTATATCCTGACGTTTTGGGAGAAAAATAAAACCATTGACGTTAAATATTTGGAAACAGAGGCATAATTATTTCACTCTGAACGGCGAGTCGCTGCCAAAAGAATTAGCGTGGTGTTCCGAAATTGCGCCGGAAATTAAACCCTGAACCCTGAAGAAGCTAGTGGTTGAGATCTTCTCCATCAAATCTGTGCTATGAAGCCGCAATGTGGTCGTTATTCCTGCTGGCATTACAAAACGTGAGGTAAATTGGTCAGCGTCTGCATATTGAGATGAATGACGGTGCACCCGTGGTGAGGATCAACTTCTAGGAGCACTGCATTTGTTCGTCTCAACGGGGCCGAATGTTTTCTTGGACTTTCTCTGTCCAGTCAATATCCGTAACTGTGTCCAAGTCTGCATCATATAATATTTAAGTATTAACTGCGTCAAGTAATAATTAAAAATTTTCTCATGGAAATATTTCTGCTAACACATAAAAGATATCTACCAGCATGTTAGTCCTAGCTTAGTGTACTGTTTTCTCTCTGAAAAACTTTCGAATGTATGCCAAAATCTTTTTGGCTGAACACTGAATGCAATGAAAACAGTGTTGATAACTTTTATCGAAACATCAGAGACTTGATGCGGTTTTCATAGTCTTGTATAACCTCTGTCCGGTAAAATCTGTAGTTTTCAATTTTGATCCTTCTTTTGGTAGTCTCTTTCTTATATTAGGAAAAAACGTTTGATAGAGTGAATTGGGAAAATCTAATGCGTACATTGCAAAAAATAGAAATAGATTGGAGGGGCAGGAGACTGATTCGCAACCTATACATATCTTTAACGCCACGGCTTCAGTAAGGGCGGCGGTCCGGGGCACGAATTGCTCCATGCTGCGGTTGGTAGCCATGTCGGCACCAACGATGCCTCCAGGTACGGGTCCGAAAGGATTTTGAGTGCCTTTGGGGACCTAAAAACCGAAGTGGATCGTGTGCGGGAGGCATCTGGTGTGGACTTATGGTTGTCCATATGTAGCATTGTCACACGGACTGACTGCGGTGCTTACGTTTAGAGTCGCATTGAGTCTCTGAACTGTGGAAATTCTCTGTCGGGACATGGGGGGCGAGTTTGTGGACTTGAGACCGGTGCTCGGGTCATGTCCCGCTCCCTTGAACGGTTCCGGGGTCCACTACATCCCCTGAGGCGTTGGTTCGGGTACCTCAGAGGATCTTCGAACACTGTAGATATTTTTAGGAAAATGCGTAGGTTAGGTAGTGGAGTAGATTGCCTAAATAACGATATTATAAGGTGTAAGTCAATTAGTGGGTCTAACAATACGAGGTTGCCAGAAGAGGTTTTTCCAAGTACTTCCACGGCTAAAGAGACAAAAGAAAGAATTACTTATCAGAATATAGGCCAATCGAATATTAGGAGACCCAAAAGACTAAATAACATCCCCAGAAAGCAGACCGCAACGCACGCAAAAAAGGTTTTAGACGAGGAAATAATTTCTGTAGTAGTAGTTAACTGCCGAAGTTTAAAAAATAAAATACCGAAATTTCACCACCTCAGTCATAGCACAGAGTCGGATATCATTATAGGAACTGAAAGTTGGTTAACAGATGACATCGCAGACAGAGAAATATTTCCCAAGTCCTTCATAGTTTATAGAAACGATAGACTGAATAGAGCCGGAAGAGGAGGGTTTATTGCGGTTTAAAACTCTAGCGTCAGTAGAGCCAAGTTATTTCCTTTTAGCTGTATGAAAAATGTTTGGTGTTCAGTGAAAAAACCCAGAGCGAAAAGAATATATATCTGTTCGTATTATAGACCACCCCATTAACTCAATACCAGATCTAGAAAGACAGATAAAAGCTGCACATCCCACAACAGTGAGCATAGCCTAATTATCGGAGGCGATTTTAATGTTCCCACAATAGATTGGGTTTCGTACAGTTTTATAAATTGAGGTAAAGACAAGGATTTATGCGAGTCACTCTTATTTACGTTCACCTCGAATTCCCTACATCAATTAGTCACTTCACCAACAAGGGGAAAGAACATTCTTGATCTGTTAGCTACAAATATACCCGAAAAGGTCTTAAATATAGAAGTTGTTGACGGAGTCAGGGATCACAGTGCTGCAAATGTAGGCGTTAAGCATAGAAAAATTAACAAACCTAAGATATAGGTGTATTTGTTCAATAAAGCGGACTATGATGGCTTAAAATGGGAATAAAAACGCTACTTTTTTATATTTGACGAATTAAGCAAAACTAGTAGTGTCGAGGATACATGGAATAATTTTCTTGCGATAACACGTTCAGCAATACAGAGATTTATACCTAGGAAATATATAAAGGAGAATAAGAAACCCCGATGGTACAACTCTGAAGCACGGAGATCTCTTAGGCGGCAAAGGGTGTGCCATACCAGAATGAAAAACGCAGTTAAAGATTCCTCCCCTGATAAATCAACGAAACCATACAGAACTAAAAAGCATCTAGGTCCACTGCCAAGAAGGCCTTCCGGAAGGCGCTAGCGGAATTCAAAAGGAAAAAATTAGGCGAACATTTGAACGATAACCTAATGATGTTTTGGTCCTACGTCAGGGAAGTGCAGGGAAACAAGTCCACCGTAAACTAATTGAATAACAAAAAGGGAGATAATGTAACGAGCAATTTAGATAAAGCCAATATATTAACCCCATCCTTCCTATTGTTTTCAACATGTTCTCACAAAATATACCCGAGAACCTTACGAAAACATTTCAGCAGTCAATGCAAGCAATCAACTTTTCCACCCTCGGATTAGAATTACTCCTCAAAAACATAGACCTTAACAAATCTCTGGGACCTGATGAGATACCGGCGCTCGTGTATAAAGAACTGTCGGCTGAAATTGCTCCATATCTTGATTAATATTTAAAAAATCATTAGCAGAAGAAAGCGTGCCAAACGGCTGGAAGGTTGCTTCGGTAACACCCATATTTAAAAACGGAGACAGGGAGGACTCCAGTAATTATAGGCCAATATCGCTGACTTCCATTTCCTGTAAGATTCTTGAACACGTCATTGTTAGTTCCATAATGAGGCACCTCGATAGTCAAGATTTATTGATTAATAACCAGCATAGCTTCCGTAAGGGTACATCCTGCGAAACTCAACTCGCACCTTTTGTACATGATATATTGAACTCCGGTGAAAGTAATATTCCAGTTGATGCGATGTTCCTAGATTTTAAGAAAGCTTTCGATAAAGTCCCTCATTGCAAATTACTGGCGAAATTGGAAACCTATGGAATACACGAGAGTGTTATTAACTGGATTAAACAATTGTTAAGTGATCGTGTCCAAACAGTCGTCCTGGACGGTGTATCATCCGATACTGTCAAGGTCACGTCGGGTGTACCACAAGAAAGTGTCATAGGCCCCCTCGTATTGCTTATTTACATGACCTCAGTACCGCAGTTAATAGCAAGCTCCGTCTTTTCGCCGATGATGCAGTAATTTATGGGGACATTCGAAGTCACGAAAACAGAGTTGTTTTAGCCAACGACCTAGATGCAATTCAAAATTGGTGCGATACATGGCAATTGGAATTAATTTTTTTAAATGCGCAGTAGCACATTGTTGGGAAAGAGTAATTCCCTCCCTTATAGTTACAAAGTGAAACAAACCAAAATCGCAAGGGTAGATTCCTTTAAATACTTGGGTGTAACAATTACTCACCATCTGTCCAGGGGAAAACATATACGAGAAATATGCGGTCGTGCTAATAAAAAAATTGTACTTGTGAAAAGAGTGCTTGGTAAATGCGTCGAAAAAGTGAAAGAACGATGTTTCCTTGCCTTGGTCAGGCCTCACCTAGAGTATGCTGCCAATATATGGGATCCTCAAAATATTAATTTTATTTCGGAATTAGATCGAGTTCAGCGGAGGGGGGCTAGATTTTTCAAACATTGTTATGACTAACGCAGCAGCATATCCGCTTTGCTAGACAATTGAGGTTGGGATTCTCTTGCACAGCGGCGTTTGCAGTATTGATTAAATATATTAAAAACATTTAAAGATGGGTCCTTCTCCGATGATATCAAGAATATAAGACTAGAGGGTTAGACTGCAAGACTGACAGGTTTAAAATGTCATTTTTTCCAAGAACGATAAGGGACCAGAATGCTTGTAACCGAAATTCCCCAGGACATAGTTCATTATAAAAAGTATTAACGTACAGGTTAGGGACTGCGCGAGGATATTTATACATAAATATGCATGTAAATATATGTATTTATGTATGTGAAAATATGTATATAAACATTTTTCCTACCAATTCCCCCCCCCTTTCCTCACCTATTTTATAACCCCCAACCCCCTTATCCTTCACCCTTCCTTCATGGTGCTACAACCCCTGCCACACACCTTTTTTGGTGGCTCGCAGGGTATTTATGTAGATGTAGATTTCATACTGCTCAGGTGCGTGTGGGGAACGGAGAGTCTGGATGGGCAATGTAAGGAAGACTAAGGCAGGGTTGGCCATTATCACCGGTGCTCTTCAACGTGTATGTGGAGGAAATGACTAAAGAGGCATGGGAAGAACTGGAGATAGGAATGAAAGTCGGAGGGGAATTCGTAAAATGGGTAAGTTTGCTAATGAACAAGCCTTGGTTTGTCAGTCTGCCAAGGAGTTGCAAGCCTTGCTGAGTGAATAGAAAATTTATTGCGGTATACATGGGCTGAGAATCAATATTAATAAAACAAAGGTTATGTGATTTTCCAGAAAAGAACAGGCTAAGCTAAACATTAAAATAGGAGGGGAAAGAATAGAGCAGGTTGGACAGTTTTCGTATCTCGGAAGTGTTTTTGACCAATACGGTCAAAGTAAATGGGACGTAAGGAGAGGAATTTCGCTAGGCAGATAAGCTTTCACAAGGACGGGGACGTTGAGCAGGGAGGTTAAGAAAAGACTCGTCAAAACTTTGATATGGAGCGTAGCTATGTGCGGCGCGGAAACGTGGTCACTGAAGCAGGAGGGTTGACGTCGATTGGAGGCTTTTGAAATGTGGGTGTGGAGAAGAATGGAGAAGGTGAAATTGACCAAATGGAAAACAAATGAGGAAGTACTGGAGATGGTGGGTGAGGAGAGGGGTTTGTTGAGAGAAATCCTATGGATGCAGGAAAAATGTATGAAAGGCGTATTAAGCAGCAGTGGGATGAAGCTAATAGTTTCAGGCTTAACTTTGTGGAATTCCTTCATGGTGAGGGTAAAAAAGAAAAACTTTACACTTCCACACACTTCAAAGTAATACGACCATGGTTTCGTTGCTGTGAATCATCATCTTCAGGCACAATTCATCAAAATATTTTAACTTATATAGCCAGGCTCCCTATAGCCTCTCCCTAACTTCCCCTAGGTAGGGGAAGTTAGGGAGAGGGGTGGTAATGTAGAAATGATTTTCCAATAAACTGCGGGAGATACCGCAACAGTAACTTTTACGTAGTCATCCGCTACGTGTAGCATTACAATGCAACAGTTTCAGAGGGTAAAAATCAGTCGCCTTGACCGGTCAAGCGAATCATTTTTACGCTCTGAAATTGTTGCATTGTATCAATCATTGGTAGGTGAAGGTGGGGAAGGGAAACGCAGGACCGAAAGAGCTCATTTTAATGGAAATAGTTAAATAGAAGAATTTCGAAAGGAAGATAAGTCCACGTGAAGTTATTAAGGCGGTCTCTTCCCTAAAAAAGTCCATTTCAAAAATAAGCTCATAGTCACGAAAGCAGACAAGGGGAATACGGTCGTGGTTTTAGACTAGGAATCCTATGTTAAAAAATGCGACAACTTCATTTCGTCTAATAAAATAGCCATTCTCTCGCGTGATCCCACTGCAGAGCACCAGAGGGATTTCAAGACTTCCTTGGCCAGACGTGAACTGCTGTTTAACTCAAGTGATATTACCAAACTGGTGCAAATGAATCCCAAATCTCCCAGATTCTTTGGTCTTCCGAAAACACACAAGAGTGATATTCCTATCCTTCCAGCCCAACTTCTTGCCCACAGGTTAAAAAGCCTACTCAGGACATTTGCTCTTTTTCCCCAAAATACGGTATCAAGAACTCATACGAGGTCGCGAGTAGGTTGTCGAAATTGGTTTTACCGTCTAAGTGTATTATGGTGTCCTTCGACGTCTCCAATATGTACACTAGCATCCCCAGGATGAAAGCCTTTGAACTTGCCGAGATAGCCCTCGTTAAAGCCAAATCACCACATCGAGTGAGCAGTGAATTCTGCGAATTTTTAACTCTGTGTGTGAATCAGAGTAGTTTTTTGTTCAACGGGGAATATTATAAACAATTATAAGGCCTGGCCATGGGCTCTTCACTCTCTCTCATCCTGGCGGACATTTATATGGACAATGGGGAATTAATTATTTGTCTTAAACCATCCCCTCCAAAAAAAAGTGTTTTCCTGGTTTCGTTATGTGGACGAAACCTTTTGTGTCTGGACGGGATCCCCTAGGCAATTGGACAATTTTTTAGCCCTGTTAAATGCTTTTGATACATCTATACAGTTCAGGAGGGAGCTGGAAGCAGACGGTACCCTAAATTTCCTATATTTGGCGTTGAAAATAGTTAATCAAAGGTTCGACCTCTCGATTTTTATTAGGTAATCTACCGGTTAACGTAGGTTTTTGGATGGACACAACTATCAAATAAACATTTTGTGACTCCCCACCTAGCAAACTAATCTATATCAGGTCCCTCTTCATCTCGGTGTACTTCTTTCCTCCCTTCATCCCGTCCAACATCCCTATCCTGTTCCTACCCTTACCTCGCTTGCCCAACATTCTCCCCTCTATTACCCTCTTCAACATTCCACTACCGCTCAATACGCCTTTCATCCATTTTTCCTGCCTCCATAGGATTTCTCTCAAAAAACCTCTCTCCTCCCCCACCATTTCTAGTACTTCGTCATTTGTTTTCCTTTCGGTCCATTTCACCTTCTCCATTCTTCTCCACACCCACATTTCAAAAGCCTCCAATCTACGTCTATCCTCCTGCTTCAGCGACCACGTTTCCGCGCCGTACATAGCTACGCTCCATATCAGAGTTTTTACGAGTCTTGTCTTAACATCCCTACTCAACGTCCCCGTCATCAACTCCCTCCTCCTTGAGAAAGCCTCCTTGCCTAGCGCAATTCTTCTCCTTACGTCCCTACTACTCTGACCGTATTGGTCCAAAACACTTCCGAGATATGTAAACTGTTCTACCTGCTCTATTTTTTCCCCGCCTCTTTTAATATTTAGCTTAGCCTTTTTCTTTCTGGAAAATCGCATAACTTTTGTTTTATTAATATTTATTCTCATCCCATATTTATCGCACTGAACCTCCAATTCACTCAACAATGCTTGCAACCCCTTGGCTGACTGAGCGACTAATGCTCGGTCATCAGCAAACCTAACCGATTTTACGAATTCCCCCCCGACTTTCATTCCTACCTCCAGTTCTTCCCATGCCTCTTTAATCATTTCCTCTACATATACGTTGAACACTACCGGTGACATTGGGCAACACTGCCTTACAGCTCTTCCTAACACTGCCCATCCGGACTCTCCGTTCCCCACTCGCACCTGAGCAGTCTGAGACATGTACAGGTTGCGAATCAGTCTCCTGTCCCTCCAATGCATTCCTATTTTCTGCAATACACGCATTAATTTTTCCCAATTCACTCTATCAAACGCTTTTTCGAAATCTACAAAACAGGCAAAAACGTCCTGATTGTATTCTATATTCCACTCGACTTGTGATCTCATTACTGCAATGGCATCACGCGTACCTCTTCCTTTCCTGAACCCAAACTGATCATCCCCTAAGTAATCATTTGCCTTACTCTCTATCCTTTTGTTGATGATCCTGAGAATAACTTTAGCTGCGTGGGATATCAAACTTATTGTTCTGTAATCCTCACATGACGAAGCCTTTGCCTTTTTTGGAATAGGAACTAACACCGATCTCACAAAATCTTCCGGCCAGATTCCTTCCTCAAAGATACTACGAATCAGTCCATATATGGCCTTCTTCCCACCTTTCCCTAACCAATTAAACATTTATACAGGAATATTGTTAACCCCCACAGCCTTATTTGCTTTCATCTCCTTTAATGCCCTTTCTATTTCATCGTCGAGTATGCCTGGACCTAAGCTATCTTCTTCTACGTCATGTTCCTTTTCTATGTCTAACCTTGTCGGCCTAAGTTCTTTACCATACAGTGTTTCTATATATTCCTTCCATCTCTCTTGAATTTTTCCTGGTTCAACTATTATCAGGGGACCTTATGTAGGAAAGTCAACACACAGCAAACACGGGGATCCCCGCATTATAAAACAGATTGCAGTCAACAACGATTACACTGATACGTTGATCGACAACATGTAAAACAGAAAACAAACACAAATTGCCCTAAAATCCATATATCACAAATCCAAACCGGACAACCACCAATGGCAAAGAATTCCTTTCCTTGGCCTTGTCTCACTCAGAATACAACAAATACTCTCAAAAAACAATATCAAAGCCGTTTTTTACAATTCACATAATTTAAAAAACTTAATAGGTTCGCCAAAAGACAAAATTGACGTTATGCAACAAAGTGGAGTTTATAAACTCTATTGTACAGACTGCAAAGCTATCTACATCGGTCAGACTGGGAGCACTTTCGACAATAGGATTAAGGAACACCCTTCTTGCTTCAGAAAGAAAAACAGATCACAATTCGCCAAACACCTCATAGACCACAACCATTCCAGTAACTTCAGAGCAGATATTTTACACACGGAAACGACAGGTCGCCAGCTGAACGCTCTGGAGGAGCTGGAAATTTGGGAATCCTTTAGTCCGGTAGCACTGAGGTGGCCAACGATATCCTTTACCTCTCGTGTTCCCCTCTCCTTAAATTTATGAATGCCTTCCCACACCATCCCTTCCCCACAAAGGCAGTTACAATCACGGACCCTCCGTTAATGAGGATCAACCATTGCAAGAAAACATCCCCGTTGTACCGTCTGTATCATCCTCACCTTCCCTTCACCCACCAATGATTGCTGCTACTACACAACCACCCCTCTCCCTAACTTCCCCTGCCTGGCGCCTGGCTGTATAAGTTGAAAAATTTTGTTAAATTGTAACCGATGATGATGCAGCATCGAAACCATGGTCGTATTGAATTAAAAGTATGTGGAAGTGTAAAATTTTTCTTTTTTATACTCACCAGCTGTGGGATGTTGAAAATGATAATAGAGAGAAGAATATTAGACAAAAAAGAAAGGCCAAGAACAGGATAGGGATGTTCGACGGGATGAAGACAGGAAGCAAGTACACAGAGATGTATGTAAGGATATGTTGGATGGACACAGGGTTCAGGGTCTAACAGGAGGGAGGTGTTGGATTCTTGTCGTCCTGGTGCATACCAGGCGGGGCGGGCGGTGATGGTGGCCGACAGTATTCTTTTAGGTCATCTAACGGTTAAGATAGGTTTTTGGATGGACACAACTATCAAATAAACACTTTGTAACTCCAAACAAAACCCAATCCAGCAACCTAATCTACATAAGGTCCCTCTTCCTCTCTGTGAATTCCTTTTATCCCTTCATCCCGTCCAACATACTTATCCTGTTCCTCCTCTTTACTCGCTTGCCTAATATTTTCCTCTCTATAATTCCTCTTCATTCCACTACCGCTCAATACGCCCTTCATCCATTTTTCCTGCATCAATAGGATTTCTCTCAACAAACCTCTCTCCTCACCCACCATCTCCAGTACTTCCTCATTTGTTTTACTTTCGGTCCATTTCACCTTCTCCATCCTTCGCCACACCCACATTTCAAAAACCTCCAATCTACGTATATACTCCAACAAAGAGCAACCTTCTCTTTCACCACTTCCTAACACTGCCCATTCGGACTCTCCGTTCCCCATTCGAACCTGAGCAGTCTGATACATATATAGATTGCGGATCAGTCCCCTGTCCCTCCAATCCATTCGTATTTTCTGCAATACACGCAATAATTTTTCCCAATTAACTCTGTCAAACGCTTTTTTGAAATCTACGAAACAGGCAAATACGTCCTGGTTGTATTCTATATTCCTCTCGGTTAGAGACATCATTACCGCAATAGCATAAGGCATACCTCATCCTTTCTTAAACCCAAACTGGTCATCCCCTAAGTAATCCTTTGCCTTACTATCCTTTTGTTGATGATCCTGGGAATAACTTTAGCTGCGTGGGATATCAAACTTATTGTTCTGTAATCCTCACATGATATAGCCTTTACCTTTTTCGGAATAGGAACTAACACTGGTTTCGCAAATTCTTCCGGCCAGATTCCTTCCTCATAGATACTAGGAATCAGTCCATATAGCGTCTTCTTCCCACATTTTGCTAAACATTTCAACAGTTCCACAGGAATGTTTTCTGCCCTACGGCCTTATTTCCTTTCATCTCCTTTAATTCCCTTCCTATTTCATCGTTGAGTATGCCTGAATATAAACTATATTCTTCTTCGTCATGTTCCTTTTCTATGTCTGACCTTGTCGGCCTAAGTTCTCTACCATACAGCGTTTCTGCATATTCCTTCCATCCATCTTGTATTTAATCTGGTTCAACTATTATCTTACCCCACTTATCTTTAACTGTTATCACAGATCTTGCCTTCTTATTTCCCGATAATAACTTAACCTTACTGTAGAGAGCACCAATTTCACCCTTCTTCTGTAAACTTTCCATATCCTCGCATTGCGTTTTCCACCATTCTTCTTTTGCTTTATTTGTGGCCCTTCTCAATTTATTGTTTAACTCTTTGTACTTCATTTTGCCTAACTCTGTGCTTACATTCTTCCATCTTTTCTCTCATCCATCTTTGCAGTCATCTCATCCGTTACCCATGGTTTCCGTATTCTTTTCCCGTTAACGGTTTCTATAGTGTCTTTGCGGCTTTCGAAATCACTGCCTTGATACATTCCCAGTTTTCTTCGATAGTACTCAGCTCTTTACCGTCATCCATGATTTTCTCTGTAGCCTGCTGATACTCCTTCCTCGTTAATCCATTTAATGCTTCTACATTCCAATTTCCTTACACGACGCCCTTGCCTTATGTTTTTGAAACTGACGTTACATTTCATAACAACTAAATTGTGGTCAGAGTCCGCATCCGCTCCTGGGAAACTGTGCGAATTTATCACACTGTTCCTAAACCTGTTCCTCCTTGTGGTTGCTCGGTGGCAAGTATACCTGAACAATGGCCAAGTTCGTCGGATTTGCATTAATATCTATAAGTAAGATTCTATCAGTTTCTTGATTTATTTTGACTACGCTTCTTCCTACCCTTTTATTTAATATTACGGCAACCCCTCGTTGGCTCTGGTCCCCGACGCTGTATATTATTCTATAATTATCAATCAAGTAATCCCCGGTATCCTTCCATCTCACCCCGCATAGACCTAAAACATCTATATTACCTCTTTCTATCTCTCGCATAATATTCTCTAATTTACATGTCCTCAACATTGCCCTACTTCCCATGTTCCTATGCTAACTACTTTCGTCTTCTTCTGCATCTTCTGTCCTGGTACTGTTATTTTTTCCATGCAAGGGTTTCGTGGGTGACAACCGCGGAAGCCTTGCGTACCCCACTGCCGGAGAAGACACACGGCCGTTTTTGCCGAGTCCCGAAGTTGCCAGCATTCAATTTCTGTCTTGCATCCATCATTTTTCGTGGAAATAGTTCTTGAGGTGGTTTCCCGTTGCCTTCCTTGATAGTGTCTGTCCCCACTGGTACCAGACGTCTTTGCAGCAACCTCACTGAGGAAAGGACGCTGCGTGAGCTACCGTTCGCCTGGCTCCTAACGATCGACCTATCTGGCATGGGTGACCCTACCAGGAGCAATTATTATCAATCCCGCCGGCACAGTTTTAGATGTCATCGGAACGAACAAGCCCTTTCACCACGACAAGGTTTTAGTCCATGGGAGGGCCATCTGTAATACGAGTTGTTAAAAGCTACGCATTGTGGCTCATGTGGGAACAAACGACACCTCAGAACGTGGATCATAAGAGATCCTGCGCTCCTTTAAGGAGATGCTTTCGGAAGTGAAATTGGTTGAGTCCGAGTTGAAGGTCCCTCTTAAGTTAAGTATTTGTAGTATTGTGCCACGTACTGACCGCGGAAGGCTCGTTTGGAGCCGAATAGAGGGCATAAACGAGAGATTATTGGGTTCTGTCGGGAAATCGGAGCGGATTTTGTTGATCTGAGGCCTGTCCGCTCATCGTGTCGGGTAACCCTAAATCGCTCCGGGGTCCATTATATTGCCGTGGCATCACAGTATGTAGCCCGTAGGTTACACGAACACGTTTCTAGGGTTTAGCATAGTTGGAAGGAAAGAGCGCAGGTCATATATTGGGATAAATAAAGTAGAATCCAGCGCTTTTTGTCACTTGAGATCAGGTTACGCCTCATAGATCCCAAAAATAACAGAACAAACAAAAACTTCCTTTAATACCACATGCAACCCATGTAAAGTTAATGAAATTGGTGCCTCGAAATACATAACATAAAGTAATGCGTGCAAATATAATACTTATACCTCTGTTAACCATGAATCGTCGCGAAACGGTTTTCTGAGAATACATAAAACCGTAAAAGAAAAAGTGATTGGCGAAATAAAAATTATAACATTTAATTGCCGCAGCATTAGAAACAAAATATTGGATATTGAACACATCTTTGTAAGTAAAAATGCAGAAATAGTAGTTGGAACTGAGAATTTGCTCATGGGAGATATAGCAAACAACGAAGTTTTCCCATTTACAAAAGGGACAGGCCTAATAGATTGGGTGGGGGAGTATTCATATCGGCAATGTCACTTCTTAGTAGTCAAAGATATGAATGCGACGAAAAAGTATAGAAAGCGTTTGACGTAACATTAAGGACTACAATGACAGAAGCCTATTCGTGTGCTCTTTTTATAGATCCCCAGATTCTAGTACAGATATTCTTTTCAAACTCGACGACCAAATATCCTTTCTTAGTAACAAGCATAGCAACAGTATTATTATAATCGCTGGTGACACAAATCTATCGCCAATTGACTGGGACAAGTACTGCGTAGGAAAATCCGCCAAAAACAGAGATTCATGCCAAGAACTCCTTCATATATTCCCAAAGCACTCTTCAGAACAAACTGTTAAATCGCCCACACGGGGCCACAGCATACTTGATATCTACGTGACTTCTACGCCCGGGATCGTAACAAACATTGAAATAGTGGACCAAATCAGTTACCATGAGGCAATTTTTGTAGATTTAAAGACTAAGTTCGTGAAAATTAACAAAGAAAAGCGTGACATATACCTATTCAACAAGGCGAATTTAAACGGACTACGAGAATATTTGAAAAAATAATTGCCAGGATACAAGAAAAAAACACTGACAACCGATAGAGAGAACAAATGGAGTTATTTCTTAAATATTTTGCGCGAAAGAATGAAGACGTACATGCCATCCAAACTTAAATGCGACAATAGGGAACCTAGATGGTACAACGGGGAAGTAAAATGAGCATTAAGAAAGAAAAGAAGGCTACAGTCAAATTAAAAAAAAGTGTAAAAAGTGACGATATTGTTTATATGAACACATCAAAACAAAAATTAAAAAATGTCGTAGTAAAACAAAAAGTATCATGCGCACAGCCCTACGCTCTTTTAAATCTAAAATGCTTAGCGAATATCTTGAGGAAAATCCAAAGTCATTCTGGTCCTATTTTAGGGAAACACAGCGCAAACGTCCAACTGTACATTCTTTGACGACGGAAAACGGGGAAATAATTACAGACAGCGTTAAAAAAATAAACACATTAAACAAGTTTTCCAGAGCGTGTACAATAAAGACACAAACCCACAAAACGATCCTTCTCACCCACCCGGGGAGCACATGAGCGATATACTACCTTAATCAAAAAGTTCCCGGAATTTATTCAGAAAATTAAAAATACAAGTTTATTCATCTAAATCTATATTGTCCCCTTCAAAGTAATCCCCATCGACTGCAACACACTTATGCCAGCGCTTGATCCAATCCGCGAAACATTTTTTATATTCGGTTTTCGGTGTGTCCATCAGTGCTTCCTGCGATTTTTCCATTCCTTCCTCTCGGCTGCTAAAACGCGTTCCCCGTAATGGTTTTTTAACTCGATTGAACAGAAAGAAGTCACAGGGAGCCAAATCAGGTGAATTCGGTGGCTGTTGGATGGTATTTGTTGCATTTTTTGTCAAAAAATTACGAATAATGATAGCACTGTGCGACGGTCTCGACGCACTGTGCGACGATTTCTGGTCTCTTTCGGCGAATTGCTTCACGCAAACGTCTCATAACGCCCAAATAATACTCTTTGTTTACTGTCTGGCCTTCTGGCAAAAATTCATGATGCACTACACCGTTGTAATCCATGAAAACCGTCAGCATTGCCTTCTTTTTTGACTGAAAACGACGTGGTTTTTTTGGTCTCGGCTCATTTGGTGAACGCCATTCACTTGCCTGATGCCTGGATTGCGTGTCGTACTCATAAACCCACGTCTCGTCTCCAGTAATGATCCTTTTGATGAATGTGGGATCGGATTCAGCCTCGCAAATCATGTCTTTTGCGACGTCAACACGGTCTCTTTTTTGCATGAAATTGAGGTCTTTTGGCACCAACTTTGCTGCTACACGACGGAAACCCAAATCATTAACCACAATGTCTTGGGCGGATCCATAGGCAATGTTCAAGTCCTCCGCTATTTCTCTGATGGTTAATTTGCGGTTATTGACCAACATTTATTTTACTTTATCAATTTTTTCACCGACTTTCGACGTCGATGGTCTGCCACTGCGTTCTTCATCTTCGATTGACTCACGACCACTTCTGAACCGCTCGTGCCACTGGTAAACGACCGTTTTTTTAGAGAATCGTTGCCGAAACACTTTTCCAACATTTCCAACGTCCGTGCGCCACTAAATCCGATTTTTACGCAAAATTTAATACAAGTTCGTTGTTGCAAATTTAAATCCATTTCTGCAATTGTAAAAAATCGCCAACACACACAGAGATAGATGTACTCTTGGCTACGTAACTTTTGCAAATGTCAAGTTATGACACTAAGATTTAAAGAGAATATCAACAACAGATGTACCAATTTAACAAAAAAACAGAACTCAAATCGGAACGATAGGAGCGCCACACGGTTTTTATTCCGGGAACTTTTTGTTCAAGGTAGTAACACTGACCATGAAAGGAATAGAACATCTGTCCGTAGTATCGAAGCAAAGAAAGCACCTGGTCCGGAAGAAATGCCAGCCAGAATATTAAAGGAATTAGCCGAAGACATGGCCCCGTTTTTAGAAATTGTTTTCCTTAAATTGTTAGATGTTGGCTCAGTTCCTCGCGACTGGAAGCTAGCTCGTCTAACTCCCATTTATAAAGGCGTGGATAGAGATAAACCAACCAATTACCGACCCATTTTATTGCCATCGAATTCTTACTACAGGTGGACTAAGGCGGAATACAAACGCGAGGTACAGACTAGCATGAGGAGGAGAATGAGTAAAACTTAATAGTAACAGACATAGGAAAGACTCATAGGCGAGTTACGTCCTTAGGCATTTTATATGTATGCTTATAGTTGATATCGTAATCCCAGATCTCAGATAGCAGAGCATTTCCAGTTTTGCCGAGTCGCGAACGAATGTTCGCGACCTGAGAACGGATGAAGTCCGCGGCGGACGGAAGACGATGAGCGGCACGCACCTCGGCAATCCGCGTGAGGCGGCTAACCATTAACAAGCGCCGGATGGAGATGTTTTGTATTGTTTCGAGGTGTTTCCATATCGTCTTCCGTACTGCAAAAATTGGGCAGGCAAAAAGATATTTGGGCCGCACGATAGCCGTGAAGAGGCGCACCCGGTCCATATGACTGATCAGGGAAGCCGCCGACGCAAGACAGCGGAGTTGATTGACAGCAACGGTGGCTTACGCACGGCAAGAGTCCATGTGGGGTTTGAAGGTGAGTTTGTTGTCGAGGATGATGCCAAGGAAACGGTGCGACGAAGCTCTCGGAATGCTGTGTGCATGTAGAGTAAGCGACAGGTGTGTTGCGCGGGGGCGCCGTCGAGTGAAGTGGACATATGCCCACGTTTATCCGAATTTTCCATGTTTTGGTCCACTTTTGAAGTTTCCGTAGGTGCGTGTTGAGGCGTTGGATGTTCGCCGAGCGCACGAGCGACGTTGCGGCAATGGCGGTGTCGTCTGCATACATGTATAGGGATGTGTGGGGCGTTGTCGGCATGTTATTGACGAATAAATTGAACAAGAATGGACTGAGGAGGCAGCTCTGGAGGACACCCGCCTCAGCTTTCTTTACATTGGAGAGGGAATCACCCATCTGCACACAAAAATGACGATAAGAAAGGAAAATCCGGAGGATAAGGATGAGGGGAGGCGGGAAACCGTACTGCTGCATTTTAAACAGGAGGCCGTTATGCCAGACCCTATCGAAAGCAAGGACGACGTCAATGAAGATGGCATCCGAGAAACGACGGAGATTAAAGCCGTGCGAGATGCATTCGCACAAGCGAAGAATCTGATGGTCCTCGAGGGAGCGAAGGGTAGGGGAACTTGCTGCCGCTCTGCAGTTTGCGCGGATCTTCCCCTTCGAGCGTTGCTGCTTGGAAGTGGAGGCTTAGGGACAGATGTCTGTCAACACTCGGATATACAGACCGCGTCTAAAATATATCAATAAGTGGTCTCTAGTTAAAGTGTATGAAGGAACTTAATAATTCAACACGGGAAGATCCGAGAGAGATGGAAGGAATCTGTACAAAAATTATATGGTTAAGGTATTATATCCAGCATTTTAGACATTGGAAGAAAATTGGTCGTGAATGGAAGGAGGTAGCTGTGGACCAGGTATATTATTTGCGAAGTAGAAAGAGGATTAATGAATGGAAATCATAATATGCGTGGGAATGGATAATATTCTCATGGTACCAAATTAAGGGTTTAAGAAAGCGTAAAAAGAAAGATTTGTATGTAAAAATTCGTGATATTTATGAAAAAGGAATTTAACTGGAATATTTTTTCCGGTCTTTGTCAGTGTAAATCCCAAAAAAGGGAAAGGTGACCGAGTACCATGACAGCACATTTGAAGTCACACGCCACAAATTTATGGTTAGGTTCGTGAGAGGATGGAGCGTAGGGGTAATGATTACTTAGCGGAGCTAGTGATAAGATCGGGTTCAGCTAGGGAAGAGGTATGCGTCATGTCATTGCAACATTGACTTCACTATATGAAAGACACGTAGCAGATAATTAGGACGTGTTTATTTTGTGGATTTCGTAAAGGCTTTTACATAGTAAATTGGGAGAAATTAACAAATGTATTGCAAAAAATGCATGCTGCGACTTAATAGTAACCTGTGCATGCCTCAGACAGCTCAGCTGCAAGTGAGGAATGGAGAGTCCAGATGGGCAGTGTTAGGAAGAGGTTTAAGACAAGGTTGTCAATGATCACCGGTTCTGTTCAACGTATATAGTATGTGGAGGAAATGACTAAATACGCATGGGAAGAACTGGAGGTGGGAGTGAAAGTTGGCGGGAAATTTGTAAAATCAGTGAAGTTTGCTGAAGACCAACCTTCGTGAATGAAGGGTGAAAGACCTTGGTCTTTCACCCTTCATTCACGGTCCAATCATCCAAGGGGTTGCAAGCATTGCTGATTGACTTCGAAATTCAGTGCAATAGATATGGGATACGAATTAATGTAAGAAAGAGGTTGTGTTTTTTTTTATGGTGAAGGCTAAGCAAAAACTTAAAGTTAGAACGGAAAAACTTGGTTATGTGGATCAGTCTTAGTTTTTTCGAAGTATTTCGGGCCGACGTGATCTCATTAGTAGGGATGAAAGTCGAAAAATTGGTTTGGCAAAGAAGTTACCACAAGGAAAAGGGAACCATTGACATTAACGTACAATAAGGAGATGAAGAAAATACCACTGTAGGTCTCACATTGAGCGTGGTTTTGGATGGCTGGCAAATTAGTTCCTTGAAACAAGATGATAGGCGTAGATTGGAGGTTCTGGAAATTCAATTGAGAAAGATGGATTTGTTAAGAAAGAAGACTATAAAACAAGCAAAGAATTGCTAGTCGAATGGTGGGTTGGAGAGACGTCAGAATAAATTCAAGAAAGAGAGGAGAATGGATAGAGAGCATTCTTCTTGACGAATGGATTCTGAAGGATAAGATAGAGGAGAGGTTTGGCAGATGAGGAAGTAGGGGTACGATTAGGGAAGGCACGTTGGACGGAGTGAATGGAGATGGAAAGTATGCGGAGTTGAAGAATTGATCGTTGTAGTGTTTGTGTCGGATTTTGCCTTGTTAGGCGACTCTAAGGAATGTAGGGGTGCAAAGTCTGCGTCCGTCCAAGAAAATACCTTAAAATGGTTGGTTACCAAATACCAGTAATTCTTAGTATTTTATGTAGACCCGAACCCAGTTTCAACGATCAACGTCAATCAGATTGAATACGTACACCCGGGATGAAATTATGCCCAATGTTCCATTCAATTCCAATTTATGGAAAAATATCTACATCTACATCTACATCTACATAAGTACCCTGCGAGCCACCAAAAAGGTGTGTGGCAGGGGGTGTAGCACCATGAGGGAAGGGTAAGGGTTGAGGGGGTTGGGAGTTAGGTGAGGAAAGGTGGGGGGAACCTGTAGGGAAAAAATATATATATATATATATATACACACATACATATATATACATGCATACATACACACATGTATACACATCCTCGCGAAGTCCCTAACCTGTACGTTAATACTTATTGTAATGAACTAAGTCCTGGGGAATTTCGACTACGAGCATTCTGGTCCCTTATCGTTCTTGGAAAAAATGACATTTTAAACCTGTCAGTCTTGCAGTCTATCTCTCTAGTCTTATATTCGTGATCCCTTCGACCGTAATACGTTGGGGTTCGTATTATATCCTTGATGTCATCGGAAAAGGGCCCATCTTTAAATGTTTTTAATAAGTTTAATCTATATTGGAAACGCCGCTGTGTAAGAGAATCCCAACCTAAATTGTCTAGCAAAGTGGATACGCTGCTGAGTTGGTCATAACAATGTTTGACAAAGATCTGAGGTGAGTTTTAATTGGCTTCCTTAGTAGTGTTTAAATGTTGTGGCGTAACTTAAAATATCAGCCGCAATCGTGCTCACAGAAGAAAAGAAAACCTTCCATTTGGCTCTGCCCAACACGAGTGGCACTTCCACCATGAGGCCAACTGGAGAAAAAACGACCACAGCAATTTAAAAAAAATGTAATTTCTGACTAACATCTGGTCATAATGTTATTAACCTCGTTGGATACAGACCACCATATATCGGTAAACGATTACCTAATAAAATTGCATGTTACTAATTTTTGTCTAATGCCATGTCATGCATGCACCAAACGTTCCTCCATACCCACCTGGGGAACACATACGCGATATAACACTGACCAAGAAGGGAATCGAACATCTGCTCCGTAGTATCAAAGCAAACAAATCCGCTGGTCCGGAAGAAATACCTGTTAGAATGTTAAAGGAGTTAGCCGAAGACATTGCCCCGTTTTTAGAAATTGTTTTCCTTAAAGTGTTATAAGATGGCTCAGTTCCTCGCGACTGGAAGCAGCTCAAATAATTCCCATCTATAAAGGCGGGGATAGGTATTAACCAACCAATTACCGACCCATTTCATTGACATCGATCTCTTATAAAATATTAGAACGCATTATTGTCAGTAACATAATGAAGTTTCTCGATAGTAGGAAAATACTAAGCCATAACCAAGATGGCTTTAGGAAAAGTAGATCATGCGAAACACAATTAGGTATTTTCATTCACGGTATACATAGATCGGGAAAAAACAACACATATGTCGACGCGGCATTCGTAGATTTCAAAAATGCCTTCGATAAAATCCCACATAATAAATTGTTACGCAAACATAGATGATATTGAATCAATGAGAAAATTATTAATTGGATAAGAGACTTCTTGTCAAGCCGCAAACAAATAGTAATCATCGATGGGCGCTGCTCAAAGGAAAGACATGTAAATTCGGGCGTCCCCCAGGGAAGTGGAATAGGGCATCTTCTATTCTTAATGTACATAAATGACTTAAGCGCAGACGTTAGTAGTAATCCCAGGTTATTTGCTGATGACACGGTGCTATACAGGGAAATAAGGAGCCGACTAGATCGCTAGCTACTCTCTAGAGACATACAATCTCAGATTGGTGCAAGAAATGGGGATTAATACTTAATATAGACAAATGCGCAGTTTTAAAAAGTTAATGTTGTCAAGAGATCTCATTATGGAACTGACAATTATGTGCTCTAAAATTTTGCAACATATAGAAGTGAGAGAAATGGGTCTGTAATTGCTGGGGTCCTCCCTGTCACCACTTTTAAAAATAGGCGTTATTTGCGCGGTTTTCAAATTCTAAGGGACTTTGCACTCATTGAGGGATTTGTTAAATATAAATTCGAGGTACGAAGCGAAGTTAGGAGCTAAGTGTTTAAGCACCCTAGCTGGTATATTTTCGGGACCCTGGGATTTGTTAGGTTTATTGTCTTTGGGCAATCTCACAATTCCTTGCTCATCCGCTGTTATTTTTGCCATGGGTTCAGCATGTATTGTTTCTTGGAGATAGGCGATGGCTATATCTTTCGTGAAAACGCTTTGGAAGAATTCGTTTAGAATGTTTGCTAAACCTTCACTGTCAGTATTAATGATATTGTTACATGCCCTTAAGCAAGCCACGGTTTGCTTACCCCCATTTACTTCCGTAACGTATGACCCGAAAGCTTTGGGGTCAGTGTCCAAATAATCGCAGAGTACTTTACGATTAAAGTCTTGTAAAGCGCTACGTAATTGTGTTTTGGTTTCAATTTTAGAGGATCTATACTTATAATTTAAATTATAAAAATTTATAAATTACTAAAATATAAATTATTTTTGGCTTAACATTCTTTTTTTATTTCTACGTTCAAGTTGATAATAACTGATTTATGGTCACTCACACCCTCGTCGGTTGATACACTACTATTGCGTTCCGGTGTGTTCGTAAGAAATAAGTCCAATGTTCTTTCCACGGGAGGTAGTGCGTACTGCTTGATGGAGCGAGTTCCTTTAAACCAATTTTAATAAGAAATTGCAAGATTCGCGATCACGGTCCGAGATTTAACGCTACTGCTGTCCCAATCGATACCAGGGAGGTTAAAGTCACCACCGATTATGTAGATGCATTTATTATTTTTGCGTTTTAATTTATTTATTTGGTCATTGAGGCCATTAAGTGTTAGAAAATCTGAATCTGGAGGTCTATAGAAAGAGCATAAATAAATTTTGGTTTGATAGGATCACAGTAAGGTGCAACAAATACTTTCTATACTATTATTTTCAAATGCAAGTTGTCTTCATTCAAGATTACTTTTCACAATCATGAAAAATCATTACGCAGGCAACTCTATGTGCCTAATATTATATCAGCCGAATGACACTGGATTATGTGCTCGAGATCCGCTATTTTATTTTTGAGGTTTCTGCAATTTAATATAAGAATATTTAGATTATTTTTATCTTGAATGACGCCCGTATTTGTGGCTGACAGTAATTTAGGACGCGTTTGTGGGGAAGTGCATGTCAAATGTCTTTCTACATCAATGCCAGGGTTGTCGGTTACTTTTACATGTTTAATAATTATATTATCTTCGCTAGCCCCTGAATACTTATATCGACCCAATAGCTGACCTAACCTCTTTACTAAAAACGGCTCAGAGTTGTCGAGTCGAATCCTATCCGCTACCTTACTCGCCGACTCCGCCTTGTAATAGACCCCAGATCGGTTCAGGGGAGTCCTTCACGATTGGAGGGTTTGCCTTAGGTCAACAAAGGAGGCTCTTATGTCCGAGCAGAAACGCCAAAGTCTCTGGTTTATGCCTTCTATTCGGCTCCAAACCAGAGAACCGCTATCCTCCCTCGAAGCAATATTGCAGATCGTCAAACCCATCCGCACACCTTCGACTCACAGAACTCGCTTTACCTCGGAGCTTAGTTCCTTAAAGGAACGGAAGACCACCTCGGATCCACGGTCCGTGACGTCGTTGGTGCCCACATGGGCCACGACCTGCAGTTGAGAGAGCACTTTGTGCCCTTGACCGCCGCCTTGATCGATATTGTAATTTTGTTTATATATGCACAACCTCTTTCCCCGGATCCCACAGACTGAAAACCCTTCTCAAAGAACTTTATCCTATATTACATGACAATAACGCGACCACATCCTTACTGCCCCAATACCCGTCTGTCGCTTACAGACGACCAGCCAATCTCAGAAACCTTCTGAGATCCACCAACCCTTTGGCACCCCGCCCTGACAAATTTCCACATATTTCCCCTACCTGCAATCGCCCCCGATGTAAAACATGTCTGCTCATCAGATCTGCTCCCCTCTCCCTACATCAGCTCATTGTCTCTTCAACCCGTTCCCACGCTAATTGCCTCTCAAAAAATATTATCTATCTTTTGTCGTGCAAACAATGCACCTCATTCTATATAGGCGAATGCATTACCCCCTTATCCATTCGAATGAGCATACACCGCTACTCCTGTAATTCTGCTTCACTCTCTTCTCTTCCTATCCCTGTACACGGAAGTTCACACAACCTATCATTTGACGAATGCTTTTCCCTAACAGTTATAGAATCCCTACCCGATTCATTAATTTCCTTCCCAACAGTTCCTAAACCTTCCGCCCCCCCTCCCCTCCCCAGGCACTCTTCCCTCAAAACCTCTCAGTCTGACCTGAAGAAGGCCTCGGAGTAGGCCGAAGGCTTAAGTTATCTACAATGTGAGTGTCCTTTTACGTGTTATCTGTTTTATTCTGTGTTATATTGTGCCGTCCAAAAGTTATATTGCTCTCGCGAGTACTTCCGCATCATCCATATATAAAAACCATAAACACAGTAATCAACCCGAAGGTCGGTATAGTAAGTGATGGTAGGCTCACCCGTGTACCAAGCCCGACGGCGTGTGAATATTCACACATCAGGGTAGGGGGGCCAGTTCCTTTTCTTGTGCCGGTTATGGTTTCCCAGGAAGATCTGGTACCCGAAAAATCAACTAGCTTGGGTGGTGCTGCAGGTGCTCAAAGTGCCTTGCTCGGAAATCGAACCAGGGACCCTCCGGTCAGTAGGTCAATGCTCTACCCACTAGACCACCGCGACCCTTTCTATTTATCCGCAACATATATATATATATACATATATATATATATATATATATATATATATATATATATATATATATATATATATATATATATATATATAGTGTGTGTGAGGCGGCTGCAATGGCGTCTGACCCCAGTGGGGCGGCCATTAAGTGATGGTGTCACGTTAAAAACACTATTGAGGAAGGCAACGGGAAACCACCTCAATTATGATTCCCAAGAATATTATGATGGGCACTATAGATAATATGAGTCCTGGCAACTACGGGACACGGCCCAAGAGGCCGTGTGTTAGAAAATATTAAGCGAGAGATGGAAAGAGGTAACATAGATGTTTTAGGCCTCTGCGAGGTGAGATGGAAGGATAGCGGGGATTACTGGAGTGACAATTACAGAGTAATATACAGCGGCGGGGATGAGAGCCAACGAGGGGATGCCGTAATTTTAAATAAAGGGGTAGGAAGAAGCGTAGTCAACATAGAGCAAGAGACAGATAGAATTTTACTCGTAGAGATTAAAGCAGAGCCGACGAACTTGGTCATTATTCAGATATACATGCCACCGAGAACCCACAAGGAGGAAGAATTCGATAGGATGTATGATGAGTTAGAGGATATCATCGCGAGTGTTCCTGCAGGGAAACATTTGATAGTGATGAGGGATTGGAATGCGACGGTAGGCGAAGGAAGAGATGGTGGTGAGGTGGGGGACTATGGGTTAGGCACGAGGAATGAACGCGGGGAGAAAGCAATTGAATTCTGCAGGAGACAGGGGTTAGTCATCACTAACACATGGTTTAGACACCACAAAAGGCGTAGGTGTACATGGAAAATGCCAGGTGACTCAGAAAGGTATCAGTTAGATTATATTATGGTTAGGCACAGGTTTAGGAACAGTGTGATAAATTCGCACAGTTTCCCAGGAGCGGATGCGGACTCTGACCACAATTTAGTTGTTATAAAATGCAATGTTCGTTTCAAGAAGATAAAGCAAGGGCGGCGGGTTAAAAAATGGAATTTAGAAGCAGTAAATGAATGAACGAGGAAGGAGTATCAGGAGGCTGTAGAGAAAATGATGGATGACGGTAAAGAACTGAGTAATATCGAAGAAATTTGGGAATGTATCAAGAAGGGATATTGAAAGACGCTAAAGACACTATAGGAACCGTTAACGGGAAAAGGATAAGGAAACCATGGGTAACGGATGAGATGATTGCGAAGATGGATGAGAGAAGAAGATGGAAAAATGTAAACACAGAGTTAGGCAAAATGAAGTACAAAGAGTTAAACAATAAATTGAGAAGGGCCACAAATAAAGCAAAAGAAGAATGGTGGAAAACGCAATGCGAGGATATGGAAAGTTTACAGAAGAAGGGTGAAATTGGTGCTCTATACAGCAAGGTTAAGTTATTATCGGGAAGTAGGAAGGCAAGAGCTGTGCTAACAGTCAAAGATAAATGGGGTAAGAAAATAGTTGAACCAGGAAAAATCAAAGAGTGATGGAAGGAATATATAGAAATACTGTATGGTAATGAACTTAGGCCGACAAGGTTAGACATAGAAAAGGAAAATGACGTAGAAGAAGATAGCTTAGGTCCAGGCATACTCGACGATGAAATAGAAAGGGCATTAAAGGAGATGAAAGCAAATAAGGCTGTGGGGGTGGACAATATTCCTGTAGAAATGTTGAAATGGTTAGGGAAAGGTAGGAAAAAGGCCATATATGGACTGATTCGTAGTATCTATGAGGAAGAAATCTGGCCGGAAGATTTTGTGAGATCGGTGTTAGTTCCTATTCCAAAAAAGGCAAAGGCTTCGTCATGTGAGGATTACAGAACAATAAGTTTGATATCCCACGCAGCTAAAGTTATTCTCAGGATCATCAACAAAAGGATAGAGAGTAAGGCAAATGATTACTTAGGGGATGATCAGTTTGGGTTCAGGAAAGAAAGAGGTACGCGTGATGCCATTGCAGTAATGAGATCACTAGTCGAGAGGAATATAGAATACAATCAGGACGTTTTTGCCTGTTTTGTAGATTTCGAAATAGCGTTTGATAGAGTGAATTGGGAAAAATTAATGCGTGTATTCCAGAAAATAGGAATGGATTGGAGGGACAGGAGACTGATTCGAAACCTGTACATGTCTCAGACTGCTCAGGTGCGAGTGGGGAACGGAGAGTCTGGATGGGCAGTGTTAGGAAGAGGTGTAAGGCAGGGTTGCCCATTGTCACCGGTACTGTTCAACGTATATGTAGAGGAAATGATTAAAGAGGCATGGGAAGAACTGGAGGTAGGAATGAAAGTCGGAGGGAACTCGTAAAATCGGTTAGGTTTGCTGATGACTAAGCATTAGTTGCTCAGTCAGCCAAGGGGTTGCAAGCATTGTTGAGTGAATTGGAGGTTCAGTGCGATAAATATGGGATGAGAATCAATATTAATAAAACAAAGGTTATGCGATTTTCCAGAAAGAAAAAGGCTAAGCTAAATATTAAAATAGGTGGGGAAAGAATAGAGCAGGTAGAGCAGTTTACATATCTAGGAAGTGTTTTGGACCAATACGGTCAAAGTGGTAGGGACGTAAGGAGAAGAATTGCGCTAGGCAAGGAGGCTTTCTCAAGGAGGAGGGAGTTGATGACGGGGACTTTGAGTAGGGATGTTAAGACAAGACTCGTAAAAACTCTGATATGGAGCGTAGCTATGTACGGCGCGGAAACGTGGTCGCTGAAGCAGGAGGATAGACGTAGATCGGAGGCTTTTGAAATGTGGGTGTGGAGAAGAATGGAGAAGGTGAAATGGACCGAAAGGAAAACAAATGAGGAAGTACTGGAAATGGTGGGTGAGGAGAGGGGTTTGTTGAGAGAAATCCTATGGAGGCAGGAAAAATGGATGAAAGGCGTATTGAGCGGTAGTGGAATGTTGAAGAGGGTAATAGAGGGGAGAATGTTGGGCAAGCGAGGATAGGGTAGGAACAGGATAGGGATGTTGGAAGGAATGAAGTGTGGAAAGAAGTACACTGAGATCAAGAGGGACGTGATGTAAATTAGGTTTGCTGGATTGCGTTTTGTTATATGTCACAAAATATTTAATTTGTAGCTGTGTCCATCCAAAAACCTACCCAACCGGTTGATTACCTTATATAATAATATATATAATTATGTTTTTTGTTTTGAAAGCTCGAAGTGCAAGATGTAATACAATGAATATGAGTATTTGTGAATAAATAATTTAAGTAACGAAAAACATATTGAAGCGAAATTGTAAATATATTTTCTTGAGAAATATTAATAGGCAACTCTTTTAAAATGGGCTTAATTTTTAAATTTGCAGAATCAAGTTATTTACATAATACAACAGGATAGGGATGTTGGACGGGATGAAGGGAGGAAAGAAGTACACCGGGATGAAGAGGGACCTGATATAGATTAGTTTGCTAGGTGGGGAGTCACAAAATGTTTATTTGATAGTTGTGTCCATCCAAAAACCTACCTTAACCGGTAGATTACCTAATAATAAAAATAATATATATATATATATATATATATATATATATATATATATATATATATATATATATACTGCCTTGAACAAAAAGTTCCCGGAATAACCATCGTGTGGCGCTCCCATCGTTCCGATTTGAGTTCTGTTTTTTTTTGTTAAATTGGTACATCTGTTTTTGATATTCCCTTTAAATCTTAGTGTCATAACTTGACATTTGAAAAAGTTACGTAGCCAAGAGTATATCTATCTCTGTGTGTGTTGGCGATTTTTTACAATTGCAGAAATGGATTTAAATTTGCAACAACGAACTTGTATTAAATTTTGCGTAAAAATCGGATTTAGTGGCGCACGGACGTTGGAAATGTTGGAAAAGTGTTTCGGCAACGATTCCCTAAAATAAACGGTCGTTTACCAGTAACACGAGCGGTTCAGAAGTGGTCGTGAGTCAATCGAAGATGATGGGTGTGCCCTCCTCCCACCTGCAGCGTTGGGCCAGATTCCTCACCTTGGGTGGGAGAGAGTTTTTTGTGGAACGTTCTTGTGGTGGTGGTGTTTCGCCTGGCTTCTTGCTATTAACTAGCTTGCACGTTCATGATAAATTTCTTGCTGCATCCTGGGGTACAATTATTTGCTGTAGTTAAGCGTATGTACTTGCATGCTTGTGGAGTGAAGGGAGGTAGATATGTGTTTGCATGCGCATGGAATTATGGGATGTTTCTATGAATTTGTGCACTGCTGTCGATAGGGGTTTGCATGTGTGTGTTGGTTTTAAATGCGGTATTTCTTTTTTTCTTTTTTGGGTGGTGACCTAAGACCACCCGCCACACGCCCTTGCGGCGGCTTGCGGGGTATTATGTAGATTTAGATGTAATGTATCGGGCGGTAGAAGAATGACCTTTTCGCCAGTATTTACAAAAGAGGGACTTTGTGAATGATTTATCATTTTGTTGATATGTGTTCGTTCCTTCCTTCATGTAATCACTAAGAGTTTTCATCGGAAATAAAGGAGATTGAGTATTATGATACAAATTGGTATAAATCGCCGGGAAAATGCGTCATTTATTGATGCTCTTCCGGATTCCGGATCTGAGTCTTTGTGATTAACGTATACTTAAAGTTGGTGATATACATATATAATTATATTTTGTCGAAGTGCGAGCTTACATAATAGTAATGGTAAAGTTTGAACGCAGTCCGACGATCTGAATGATCGGCACGAAGAAGACTAACTCGAATTAGCCGGACGGTTTACAATTGGATTTCTCCTCGCAAGAGGGTAAACGCGTAAATGATTGAAATGAAAAGGCAAATATCAAGGACTGAGAATGTACGTATACTATATTTCAAAATAACCCCAGGTGAAAAAATTAAGATTCTATCATTGATAATAAAGTATCCACTGAAAACGAAAGAAATAAGTGTTAAGAATAAATGCTCAGTACCTTTGTGTTGTAACACTACACTAGAAATCATATAGGGTGTACACAATTAGATTAAGCCCATATAAGGCGCTTCCATTAAAACGCAAAAATAATCTTGGTGATTTAGACAAAAGGAATTGATAATATTCGGATATATTAGATAGCTTAGGCTAAAAATAGCACTTTCTTGATGAGTAATATATAATCTACCAGTTAAGGTAAGTTTTTGGATGGATACAACTGTCCAAAAAATATTTTGTAACTACAAAAAAAACCCATTCCAGCAACCACTCTATATCAGGTCCTCTTTATCTGCGTACTACCTTCTTCCCTTCATCCCATCCAATATCCCTATCCTGTTCCTGCCTTTTCCTCGTTTGCCTAACACTCTCCCCTCTATTACCTTCTTCAACATTCCAATACCACTCAATACGCCTTTCATACATTTTTCCTGCCTCCATAGGATTTCTCTCAACAAACCCCTCTCCTCAGCCACCATCTCCCTTACTTCATCATTTGTTTTCCTTTCGGTCCATTTCACCTTCTCCATTCTTCTCCACACCCATATTTCAAAACCTCCAATCTACGTTATTGCAGAGCATCCTGGGAATAACTTTACCTGCGTGAGACATCAATCCTATTGTTCCGTAATCCTCAAATGATGTAGCCTTTACCTTTTTCGGAAAAGGAACTAACACTGATTTAAAAAAATCTTCCGGCCAGATTGCATCCTCATAAATACTACGAATCAGTCCATATAGAGTTTCCTTCCCACGTTTTCCTAAACATTTCATCACTTCCACAGGAATGTTGTCTACCATCACGGCCTTAATTGGTTTCATCTCCCTTAATGCCCTATCCATTTCATCTTCGAGTATGCCTGGACCTAAGCTATCCTCCTCTACGTCATGTTCCCCTTCAATGTCCAACCCCGTTGGCCTAAGTTCTTTACCATACAGTGTTTCTATATATTCCTTCCATCTCCCTTGTACTTTTCTTGTTCAACTATTATCTTACTCCACTTATCTTTAACTGTTAGCAACGATCATTTATTCTTACTTCCCGATAATAACGTAACCTTGCAGCATTGGGCACCAGTTTCACCCTTCCTCTGTAAACTTTCCATATCCTCGCATTGCGTTTTCCGCCATTCTTCTTTTGCTTTTTTTGTTGCCCTTCTCAATTTAATGTTTAACTCTTTGCACTTCATTTTGCTTAACTCTGTGTTTAAATTCTTCCATCTTCATCTCTCATCCATCTTTGCAATCATCTCATCCGTATCCATGATTTCCTTATCCTTTTCCCGTTAACGGTTCCTATAGTGTCTTATGCGTCTTCCGATATCAATTTCTTGATACATTCCCATATTTCGTCGATAATACTCAGCTCTCTACCGTCAACCACGATTTTCTCTACAGCCTGTTGATACTCCTTCCTTGTTAACCCATTTAATGATTCTACATTAAATTTCCTAACCCGCCGCCCTTGCCTTGTCTTCTTAAAACGGACGTTACATTTCATAACAACCAAATTGTGGTCAGGGTCCGCATCAGAAACTGTGCTAATATATCACACTGTCGGTAAACCGTTCATAGTAAACTTTTCCAATACATTTTCCATGTATACCTACGCCTTTTGTGGTGTTTAAACCATGTGTTAATGATGACTAACCCCTGTCTCCTGCAGAATTCAATTGCTTTCTCCCTGATTTCATACCTCGTGCCTAAACCGTAGCCCCCCACCTCAACACCATCTCCTCCTTCGCCAACCGTCGTATTCCAATCCCCCATCACTATCAAATGTTTCCTTGCAAGAACGTAGACGATTATATCCTCTAACTCATCGCACATTCTATCGACTTCTTCCTCTTTGTGGTTGCTCGGTGGCATGTATATCTGAACAATGCCAAGTTCGTCGGTTCTGCTTTAATCTCTTCTAGTAATATTCTATCAGAGTCTTGCTCTCTGTTGACTACGGTTCTTCCTACCCCTATATTTAATATTACGGCAATCCCTTATTGGTTCTCGTCCCCGACGCTGTATATCACTCTATAATTTTCACTCCAGTAATCCCTGCTATCCTTCCATATCACCCCCCATAGACCTAAAACATCTATATTACCACTTTCCATCTCTCGCTTAATATTCTCTAATTTACCTGTAATCAACATTATCCTGACGTTCCCAGTTCCTATTCTATCTACTTTGTCTACTCCTGCGTCTTCTGTCCTGGTGCTGTTATCTTTCCCCAGCAAGGGTTTCGTGGGATGACCACCGCGGAAGGCTTGCCTCCACCGCTGCCGGACACAACACACGGCCGCTTAGCCCGAGTCTTGCAGTTGCCAAGACTCAATTTCTGTCGAGACGGTCAGGCAACCATCAGCATCAGCGCTAGCTTTGGGAAGTGCCAACACTGGGGTTGGTCAACGGCAACCCACCGACGGTTAAGATCCCTTCTTCCAAAAGGGAGAAAAAGGAGAAGAGGAAAACCCCGGTATCAGTCGGGGATAACCAAAACTCATGTCCAGTCTCAACCCAGAGGGCTTGTGGGAAAGCCCTCCGAACAACCGAGAGCAACCAACCAACAGAGAGGACAACCATAGAAACGTCCTTAGATGCCGCAGAGCCCTCGCATACATCAGGCAGGAAGGAACAAGAGCTATGGCACACCCTAGCCTTGATAGCGCGGGATCTACAAAAAACAGTCGTCTCGACGCAGGGTAATCTTCTCCTCTCACTCTTGGAGGAGCTGGTGCGCAGCAGGTTTTGAAGATGCACCACTGCTCGCACAATGGAACGCCAATGGAATTATTTGCCGACGTGAATAATTACGGGCGTTCTTCCAGAAGAAGGGAGCCATCGTCGCCGCTGCCGATGAGGCGCACCTCCGGTCTACGGACGCCTGGACGTTACCTGGCTGTACCATCCACAGGTCGGGCAGGGACTCCCGCACGAAGGAGTCAGACCATCAGGTGCGGCCATTCTCGTCCATAGGCCCATCGAGCGTGTAGGGCGATTTCTCACCCGCACGCGGAGGCTTTTTCGGCGGACATACGGACTAGATGAGGATGACTCCGTGTCGCATCACTTTATTTCCCACCCAGGAAACCTTGGGATCCGGATCTCATCCAACAGCTCACAGAAGACAGCGACCCTTCAATCATCCTGGATGACCTGAATGCTAAGCATCCCACTTGGAATTCACGGTCCTCCAACCCGAGGAGAAAAAACCTGCGTCGAATAGTGGACGCCGAGGGACACCCACACAAAACCGAGGGGATGCACTAGACATTTCGATTCCTCGCAACGGTGGGATGTTCTTGGGAATACATGCGTGGAAATGTAGTCGGATCACAACCCCACCATCCCAGCAGTGGGGAGAAGCATTCCTGTGTTCCCTTCCACCCGAAGATTAGACTTGTCGTCGGCTGATTGGTCCGCAACGTCATCGCTCGGGAGCTGCCACGAGATCAATTGGAGTCAACTCTGCAGTCAAGTCCAGTCAAAATGGCTGGCCGTATGATCAGTCACCTCACTTGCTCAGTAGACGGCGCGAAGAAAGCCTCGATACCGCTTAAAAAACAACGGAACTCGTATTTTTTGGTTCCCCTTCCAGCGGCAGTTTGCGGCCTCATCACGCGACGGAACAACGTGCGGTGCCAATAGCAGAAAAAACGCACTGCGGACGTGCGGATGCAGCTCTCTCAGCTCAATTTTTCGGGACAGGATGCCCTCCAGGAAGTCTGATCGGACTACTGGGAGGCGCACTGACGGGAGGAGCTCCTTTCAGAAGACGGCAATGAGGACATCGTGTCGATGTGGAAGATGTGCAGGAGACTGCGGGACCCCCAAACGTCAAATCCATAAATCACAGACGGAGGCAGGGTGGCACGATCTCCTCAGTAAAAGGTGGAAATGCCGCCGACCGCCGATCGCCGACTACCTAGCCAGCTGCTTTTCGCCCAACCCTGGGAACTCTATCTCTGCCGAAATAGAGAAAGAAATCGAGACGTCCGAGTGTGCAGGAGACGCCGACCTAGAAGACGCCTCGGAAATTTCCACATTTGACGAGAACGCCATAGAGGCAATACGCCACCTCTGCATGAGGAAGGCCCCTGGAAGTGACATTCCCAATGTTGTCATCCGAGAGCTTCCAAAAGCGGCTTTGAAGTACCTGGCAACGATCTTCAATGGTTGTGTGAGGATTTCCTACTTTCCGACCGCTAGGAGAAGAACGAGAATCGTTTGTCTGCCGAAGGCACAGAAAATGGAGGTGGGTCCCAGGGAATCCGACCTATCTCCTTGCTCGACGGCTTCGGTAAGATGTTCGAGCGACTGCTGCAATGGCCGCTGACTGACTTCATCCGGGAGAATAACATCCTTCCGGAGGAGCAGTTTGACTTCCGTGCGCATCATTCCACATGCCCATCAGCTGGTGAGAACGACGCATTTTATCACTGACAGCTTCAACACGAATATAGCGGTTGCCGAGGCATTCTTCGACTTCAGTATGACGTTTGATCGCGTCTGGCATCCGGCGCACCTGGCAACTCCATTTCCCAGATTGGGCAACGATTTTTCACTCCTACTTGAGAGAAAGGACATTCACAGTGCGGTGGCTTGGGGCGGACTCGAGGGTGCGTCGGATCTCCACCGGCGTACCTCAGAGATCCGTCCTTGGGCCACAACTTTATAGCATCTATTCCCACGACATTCCAACTCGTTGTGGGAACCTTGAGATCCTGTCTCTTTACGCCGACGATACGGCCCTCCTGTGCCGTTCCTGGCAGACGGTGACCGCGGTGCAAAGACTACAGAACACCTTGGCGGAGCTCCTAGAATTGTACCACCGATGGCAAAGACGAAGGGGATCATGTTCCATCCGGGAAATGTTGGGCCTCCAGGAGTGAACCTATCGGAAACGAAGTCATCCAACCGAGGGAATCCGAAGTTATTTACC
Organism: Hetaerina titia; assembly: GCA_037158775.1. Classification (NCBI taxonomy): domain Eukaryota; kingdom Metazoa; phylum Arthropoda; class Insecta; order Odonata; family Calopterygidae; genus Hetaerina; species Hetaerina titia. The sequence goes on from CM073773.1 coordinate 119,829,220, forward strand.
TCGGAGTGCTGATGGGTAGGAAACTCCTTTGGAACACTTCGGGTTTGTTCAAGAGCATACGCGGCACTTAATCGGCTTCGACCGATTTTTCGTCCGACAGTCCTGAGCATGGACACAAAGCGTAGACTATACCAAGCTTGCGAGCTGCCAGTCAACACCTATGCCACAGCGATATGGTCCGGAGTTTCGCCAACTAGTCTTGCTCAAATCCAAGTGGTGCAGAATTCTACACTTCGTGACATTTTGGGACGCGGTCGTTATGCCCGCGTCTCCGAAATGCACGAGGACGGAAAGCTGAAACCTCTATACGTCCTTATGCCTAGAATCTCGGGAAAATTCTTCGAGCAAGAGGCAGAGGCGACCCTAATTCGTCGGGTGGCCGAAATAAAGGTCTTGCCATGGGATCGCCATAAGCGCCCCATAACCTCCCTAGATACCGAAGATACCCTTCCGGCGAAGAAGAAGCCAAGGCGGGAGCGGGAAGAAAACGAACGCCCGACGACGCAGAAGAATTCTTCTCGCTTAAGTAGTCTTGGCGGCTGAAATTCTTCTCGCCTTAGTAGCCTTGGCAGCTGGAAAGGCGCAGCGCTAGAGCAACACAAAGAGTCCTTGCAGTCAAATGCTTTCACTGGCGATCATCTACCCTGAGAACGATGCACGAGTCGGGCATCGAAACGTCGGCCAACATGGAACCCCTGACCCGGTGGAAGACCCGAGGCTCCTTCATGAAGCAAATCCACCAGGAAATAGATAAGATATTACCTCTCAGAAAGCCGTTACTAATGTGGATAACGCCGCGGAAAAATCGGATTCCATTTTATTTATCCAGTGTATTTTTAAAGATTCTAATTCGTCAGTTTTGAATTAAAGTATTTTACATTTCAAATGCAATTTCCTTTGTTAAATTCATGCTATTCCAACATCACCATTCCATCACCAGAATTCTACCCCGGGGAAGCATCAAATCTTACATCTTTTACAACTACAAATACTTCGCCCGCCGCCGCCAGGGTGTTTGGCGGAGGGGGGAGGTTAGGATACCACATGTTAAACGGACTAATACCACATGCAAAACCAACAAATTTATGCCAATTCACACCCACACAGACGCATATAATCATATAAAAACGTTTCAACTTACGGATACGCAAAGGCACGTACTATTAAACAACACACACAAGCACGTTTACCAGCGAATGTATCAGATTTATACGTAGCGTTTTATCTTGTCCTCGCTTGTGATCTGGATGTCTTTACTGTTTCTAATATGACATTGGTTTCATACTATTATAATTCCTGATTGTTCGGGATAAGAACGAATATTTGTATTCATCTGTACTGGAGTCTATTTCCCTTATCTTAGTGGACTGATCTACCTTAGTAGTGTGGGGCCATAATAATTCTTTCAGTGCCATTGTTATGAATTCCTTTGTTCTGAACCTTTCTAAAAGTCTAAGTCTCGCTTTCTCTCTTCACTTCTCAAATGGCTCTCAGCCTATTTCTCCTAAAAGGCCTCCCACACTCGTCTTCTTATTGTAACAATTATTGACGAATCTGGCGGATTTTCTCTGGATTTTACCTGATTTTATTGCCACACTTTCTCCCAAGGATCCCAACTACTTCCGGCATATTCCAATTGTGGTCTAACTGGAGCAAAATATCACCTCTCTTTAACTTTTTCATTACATTTCCTGACATTTCATTTAAGTCAACCGGGTTTCATTTCATTTCGTTTCATTTTGATAATTCAACCGGGTTTCTTTGAAGCGGATCCACATATTGGCCTGAAATGTGCTCCCCATGAAAGGTGTAGTGTTAGATTTCCTCCAAATATTTAACCTGATCTGCCGTAGTTTGCACAGAACCCTCTGTTTCATTATCTACGTCCTTCTTAGTACTTTTTTCTCTAAAATGTCAATATTGCTTCAATATTCAATCCAACATTGTGCCTTAAGCTCCGGAAAGTACCCCGCAACCTACAGAGGTCCTTATTTCCGTGTTGATTATACGTTAATAGGGCCTCTTCTATTCTTAATATACATTAAATTCAGAAGGTTAGTTGCGCAGCTCCCGTCGCTATTTAATGAGGCAGGAGCTAAACTGTTCTTTGATTCCGGCCCCGATGGCGGCGGGGTAACGTCCTCGTCTGCTAACCCATGGGTTGCGGGTTCGATTCCCGCCTGGGTGGGTTTTCCTCCAGCTACACCTACATAAATACCCTGGGATCCACCAAAAAAGGTGTGTGGCAGGGGATGTAGCACCAGGAGAAAAGGGAAAGGGATGAAGGGGGTTGGGGTTTTTCAAATAGGTGTTGGGAAGGTGGGGGGATTCCTGTAACAAAAAGTCGAGGGCTTGAGTGTTTGTAATCGTGTCCATGGATATTCCTTTAAAAGTTCGATGCAAAACACCAAAAAGTGCTTTTTTTCGGAATAAGAATAAATGAATAGATTCATTTGTGGAGACTGTTGCCGTAATTCCAAAGTTTACGAATTTTGCGAAAAAGCGAAACAAAATTAGGCCTTTTCATTCAAGATATACTTAGATCGGGAGAAAACAACACACCAGTCGAAGCAGTATTTTTAGATTTCAAAAAAGCCTTCGATAAAGTCCCACACAATAAATTGTTACACAAACTTAGATGATATGGAATCAATGAGAAAATTATTGATTGTATCCAAGATTTCTTGTCAAACCGCAAACAAATAGTACCCATCGATGGGTTGTACTCAAATGAAAGAGATGTAAATTCGGGCGTCCCCCAGGAAAGTGTAATAGGGCCTTTTCTATTCTTAATAAACATAAATGACTTAAGCGCAGACGTTAGTAATAATCCCAGGTTATTTGCTGATGACACGGTGGTATACAGGGAAATAAGGAGCCACCTAGATCACGAGCTACTCTCTAGATACTTAGACACAATCTCGGATTGGTGCAAGAAATGGATATTAATGCTTAATATAGACAAATGCGCAGTTTTTAAATTTTGGAACGAAGTAAGTGGCGAACAGGACATAAACAACGAAATAGAGGGTTCAGTACTAACTGCGACCAAACAAGTAAAATATTTGGGGGTAGTTCTAACACCACGCCTTTCACGGGGAGCACATATCAGGACAATATGCGGATCCGCTTTAAAGAAACTGGGCTTCATTAAATGGGTGGTGGGGAAATGTAATGAGAAAGTTAAAGAGAGGTGTTATTTTGCACAAGTTAGACCACATTTGGAATATGCCGCAAGTGTTTGGGATCCTTGAGAGGAAATATGGCAAAAAGAGTTAGATTAAGTCCAGATAAAATCTGCCAGATTAGCAAAAAATTATTATTACAAGAACACAGGTGTGACAGGTCTCTTAGGGGATATAGGCTAAGAGCCCCTTGAAATACGAAGAGAGCAAGCGAGACTTAGACTCTTAGAGAGATTCAGAATCAGCGAGTTTAACGCTAGCACAAATGGAATTATAAAGGCCCCTCACCACGTAGGTAGATCAGACCACATAGATAAAGTAAGGGAGTTAGATTCCAATAGAGATAGATTCCAATACACATAGATTCAAGTACTCATTCTTCACCAGAACAATTAGGAATCATAATAGTACGCATCCGAATTCCATTTAGAAATATTAAAAACATTTAAGTTACAAGTCGGAACAAAATTAAAAATTCAAAGATTGTGCATGTGTATGTTTGTTGGTAGTTTGTGAGTTAGCATGTGTGTGAGAGGGTTGGGGCGAAAGGGTTCTTGCATGAATGTTTACCATGTTTGGTTTGTGGGCTATAAATTTGTGGCTTCTGCATGCGGTTTTTTTCCCTAACTTACGGGTGGTGCCCTAACACCCACCGCCACACGCCCTTGCGGCGGCTTGCGGGTCATTGAGTAGATGTAGATGTACCTTTATGTAATCTCATAAAAATCCCATGCACTGGGTAAATGTAACCTAATATTGATATCCTTTGTGCTTTCAATGTTTTCGGGTGAAGTCCTTTTCCTCCAAACATTCATTGAACAACATTTCTTCAAATTTAATTCTACCTCCCATGTTTTGTACCACTTTGTATTGCATTTAGGGCATAATAAAATGATTTCTTATCTTTCTGCCTGGTTATATTCCTGTAGATCACTTATTCCATCGACAACGAAGAGGCGAAGTTTACTGGAAACCTGAAAAACTGATTTCATTTATGTATATAAGGAACAAAAGCGGACCGATAACACTTCCTTGCGGGACAACCGATGCGGCTTTTATTGTGTCGGACGATACTCAGTCACTGACCCTTTGCTCTAATATCTTTTCCCGCGACCTTTTGAGAATTGATTAATCCACTTAATTGCGTACTTACCTATCCGGTAGCTTCCAAAATTTTGGAGCAACGTTTTATGAGGAACTTTGTCAAATGTTTTTCTGAATTGTAGAAATATTGCTTCGACTTTGACATTATTTTTTGCCCGAGGCCAAAACACCATGATCGAAAAATTCCCGTTTTTTCTCTCAAGATCTACCCTAAGGGAAACCGTGTTGGTTTTTCATTAGTAAACTCTGGGAATCGAGATATTATGTGCTCTCAGATTTTGTATGAGATTGAATGTTAGAGAAATGGGGCTTAATACTCGAATCTTCTCCATGGCTTTTTTTAAATATCGGCGTGAAATGGGCTTATTTTCAGTCTTTGAGTAGTACTGAGCCACTTCTTAGGGATTTGGGATATTATTTATAAATAAGCAGTTATTTCTGAGGTCATCATGTTGTATATGCGAGCAGGGATTGGATCAGAGCCTGGCAATTTTTAGGACAGATAGATGTCTTTAAGTTGGCGTTTTATTCGAAGAAAAGAGGGTACAACTTCAGACTTGGGGTAATGGAAGAGATCGAGTTCCGACTCAAATAGTTCCCTTGAGTGATTATGGAAAACGCTATGAAAAGAGTGGTTTAGTGTACTAGCTTTTCCCAAAGTGGTGGTTACTTTTTGTCCGTGGCTCTATAGGGCTTCGTTGGTATTACGAGACTACTCGTATATTCACCACTGACTTATTTTTAATTTGTTAATTATTTATTTATGTTGAAGGGTGAGAACCCTTCAACATAAATATATTATTATTGTTGGAGGGTGAATACGCACAAGTATATATTTCCCTTAACCTAATCTTCCCTGACCGAAATTCTTCAGGTTAATCGTCCAAATATTCACTTAAACTGTAATTTCCAAATTCTGACTGCGCCTTGCGATATTTTGACCTTGCTAACGCTTTAGCTTTCGCATAGTTTTGAATTTGTTCATTTAGTTTATTTGTTAGGGTCTCTTCATTTTCGCTCTCTGGTGATTAGTGGCTTAACGCACTTATGTGATGGACCATTTGGATTCCGTCCTCTCTCCTGTACTACTTACTATGCATTTTTCTGCTGCAGACAGCAGCGTGACGTCGAGAAAAGCACTCTACAAACTCTCCCCGTCTATGTTGCTACTACTTTCCTTGAATAAACCGTAATACGTACTATTGCAAAGCGCGCCTTAATATTTTGATCCACTCAAACAAGTATATATTTCTTTTGAGTTTCTGATTTTTCTCATTAATCATATTCAATTTAACTTGCGTTACCCTGTAATCACGAAGTGTTTCAAGGGTTGCTATATTTACGACTCCTTCCGATAAATTTTTGGCCCCCAGATCAAGTGCATTATTTCCCTTAGTATGTGTTGGTCCTAACCGGTTTAATATGGTAACCGGTAATGTGTTTAATTAAGTGTGACGTAAGAACACGAAGTAGAGCCTCTAATGAGTTCTTGTTCTTTCCTCCTGCTATGAAACTATAGTTTTCCCAATCCATGGATCGAAGTTTGAAATTCCCTTCCATGACAACTCTCCTATTATTGAGACAGGAATATAAATTGGCGACTTCTCCTTCTAGTTCAAAAGTGCGGAATCGAGTGGGCAAAAATGTTGACTCTTCTCGACCTAGCCCTATTTATAGAGCATCAAATACATTTATCTGACTATTAGAGGAGTATGCATTTCTGCATTCGGGAAAATCCTTAACAGCTATAAACACTCCTTCACTTTTATTTTCTCTGTCACTTCTCCAAACTCTAAAGATTTTTGGATAAATCTCCTCATGTTCAATGGTTTGCGATAACCACCTCTTAGTTCCTATAATTATATCGGATTCGGTACTTAGGATCATTAGGTGAAAATAAGCTATTTTGCTATTCAAACTTCTGTAGTTGATCACCACTTCGGAGATATCTTAATCCTTATCCAATTAATTCTCTGTGTTTTTCCATCCCGATACTAATATTTCTAGTCTTTATTTTGGCCTCCTTATTCTCGTTTATTAAGTCTTAACCTTTCATTACACTTTATGTAACTCCGGTCAAAATTTTACTCGAAATACCCAACCCGCAATTTTTACTTGCGCTATCCCTCGGGTCACTCCTTCGCTCACTCCGATGGCCCCTCATGAATTATTCGATCAATCAATCGGATATCCCACGCGCCCTCCCTACTTCCTCGGACTTCGTTATCTCCGCTCGTTTCCCTTCACACGCGCGCCCGACCGAGCTCACTTCCGGGGGGGGATAGCTTCCGGACCTCCCCTCCTCGGTGCCCACGGCAGGAAATTGCACACACTAGCATCCCTGGATGGCATCACTGCGAAGCCCACGCCTTTCGCTTTGGCGCCTTGGCGTACTCGCCTCGCTTCCGTGTCGTGACTGTTGGCGAGCTGGCGCGACGATGGCGCCGCCACAGGTCGGCACTTGAAATTTCTGTAAATGGATTGCTGCGAGATCTCAGACCGGCGGCCGTCTCCACAGCCCGCGCACGAAATGGTGTTATTTATGCAACCCATCAACGTTGGCAATGTGCACAAAGATTGTAATTTTTCATCCGTGGCGGCAAAAGGGTCCATTCATTTATTTTAAAACATAATTTGATATTGAATATTTTTCGGATGAAACTCCCATTACGTTGCAAATTATCGTTAGTTTTAAGTTTTGTGATCAATTCATTGAACAGATTAACGTTTCATTGACGGAAATTTTAATATGCGAGCATATATACGGAATAGTTTCTTCATTTTTTCTTTCTTTTTGTCATTTCTCATAACGGTTTAACTCCGTAAAAAAATTAAAATCCTTCAAGGTGCACTACAATGCGTTCAAAATATTCCCAAAATCAATTTGTTTTTGGTATTATAAAATGTAACTGTGGTACTTTAGAAATGAAGATCTTGTGGCTCGTAAAATTTAATTTAAACACTCTTTAGCGTCAAAATTGTTATTCATATATGTTATTACGTCGCAAACTTATGATTTATTCTAAAACGGAGGTAATTTCTATATTCCTACGGTAGTAGGAACTTAATGTTTGTCACCTTCAGGCTCTACCGTAAAATATTACTAGAACTACATAATAGCCCTCAAGTCGTCGCAAGGGCTATCGTATCGTTAGAACGATAAGAGACCAGAATGCTTCGTCGAAATCCTCCAGGAGTCAGTTCACCACCAAAGGTATTAACGCACAGGTTAGGGACTGCACGTGGATATATACATATTTTTTTGTCATACAGGTTCCCCCCACCTTCCCACCACCTATTTGAAAAACCCCAACCCCCTCATCCCTTACCCTTTCCTCCTGATGCTACACCCCCTGCCACACACCTTTTTTGTGGCTCGCAGGGTATTTATGTAGATGTAGACGAAGGGCGGTCTTAGGCCACCAGATATGGATGCACAATGTGCTCTACCGAAATTATAGTTACCTCATGCACTGAAGCAAAGTTAATCACACGAAGGAAAGTACTTACATGCAACAATGTTCAACAACAGGATACGTGCATTCAATTCATGCGAGAAAACTGTTAAAAAAATCGAATATTGAATGATAGAAATAAGAACTTGCAGAAAAAACATGCATGGTAAATCGAAAAAATATATAAACTGCCAGTTCCATATATCTCCTAAGCGATTGCTGCCATTCCTATTTTGATCTAAGATGGTACGGGGTAGAAACGACATTTTAAATCCATCCGTCCTACTATCTAACTGGTTTTACTATTATATTAGTATGATATTTTCCCACAGTGGTGGGCAACTTGAGTTTGGAGGTCTCGGGAAAGAAACACGGTCCTCGCACGTTGTCTGCGTGCCTTGTGCGAGCATGTGAGACTAAACTCCTGTTCTGGGTTCGCGTAACGAATACAGGACGCAAAATTCCATGGAGCTACGATATGCGATACAATTTTGTGTTGAGCCCGGAAAATTGGGTTTGGAGACGTGTGCACATGTAGAGAACATCCCAGAGAATGGTTGTTCTGCTGGCACAAGATATTCCGGGAGAGCGGACGTTGGCGACAAGGAACTGGTCGTCCTGACAGTGCGTCGAAAATGGGTAGAATATAAGAGATATGTCCGTTTTCGATTGACATCTGCATGTTGGAAGGTTATTAAAAGTGTGCAACATTCCGAAAGTCCATTTACATTGCATTCGTACAGAAAATTTGGCCATGAGAAAGGATGTGGCCAAGATGGTCTCCAAGAGGTTGTCGGAATTCTAAAGGGTGCTCGTGTGACTTCGTTCATTTGCTGTGCATGCCTGGTGTGGATACATCCCCTGCCATACACTTCATCAGTGGGTTTCAGGGTATTATGTAGATATGTGACAGCATCTCGCGTGATCTCTTGAATCGCTTTGAAAGTTGCCTACGACCCCAATGTGGCGCCCTCGGACTTCTTTTTGTTCCAAAGATTAAAAAGGAGCTTGAAAGGCAACTTTATTGGAACAATTGATAACGTCGCACAAACTGTGACGATGTTTCCCTCATCGCCTTCTAGGAAGGTCACGGCGATTGGTAGAAGCACTGGAGCATCGGTGTATTGATGCAAAAGGTAGTTATTTTTCAGTAATACAGTAATTTGTACTTTGATTTGCGGAAATGTTTTCTCGGATTCATTCAAATTAATTTGAAACAGACTATGTACATCATGGGCGTAGATAGTTGTGATTTAAATCAGCTCTCGTCTCCCCCATTTGGGGGGACACTCCCGCTAGCTGTTACGTTGGGTCACATTCCCTACCTGTTTCCTTGGTGGCCACCATTGTATGCTGCATATCCATGCGGTAGTGGAATTTCGCCTTCTCAACGGTCAAATTATAGCTTCCATGTTATTGGAGACATTTTTACTATATTCTAAGGTGAATTTGTTTGTAAGTTGATAGTATATAGTATGTATTTAAATGATTGTGAATTGAAAGGAATTTTGCAGGAATGTATACGCCACTATGAGTGTAGGTTGGCTTGAATATTTTGCATGAGGTTTTGTTCTCTTTTACGGGTGGTGACCTAACACCCCCTGCTATACCTATTTACAGCGAATTGCGGGATATTAAGTAGATATAGGTTGTTTGACGATGATGGAGTCATCTACCGCGTTTAAGGTAGCAACTGATCCTGCGAGGGTCTTGCTAGATATAAAAGTAATAATAGTGATTCTGTCAAGATTCGGATAACCAGTCAATTCCGAAAAATTCTGAAGTACATTCTAGAAAAAATCTTAAATATGAAAAGTGTTCCTTATGACTTTATATTAACCTATTCAAATGAATGGAATATGATGGCGGACCAAGGAAGGCACGTAGTAAGCCCACTACCGTCGGACCTTCAATGGGGAAGCGTGATTCGAATATCTGCGGAGTAGTCCAGAGGAAAACCAGACTTCAATTAATGAATACTAAAGGATGAGATTTTAAGTAAACAGTATTTCGCGTTTCTTAGACCTTGAATACTAGTTTACTTTTGGGATGCTTAGCAGAACGATTTCTTTTCGTAAGATGAGAGGACGCAAAGAAAACATTCCGGTACCCCAAAGAACCTTTATGATTGATGAAACTCCTTTTACATCACTGTGGATCGTCCAGATGACGTTTTCTAACAACAATTAAGTGACTGTGTTACATAAACTGCGTTCCCTATCCATATCTCGTTATCTGATGGAAGGTCTGAAGTATCCGTCGTTGTCACTAGGATCATAAGAATTAAGGGGCCATTTGCGATCTCATAAAACAACGCCCTGCTTTGTCACTGAGGATATGTTTCCGCTTTGGCTAAGGGTACATACTTGCGAGCAGAATTCTCCTTATATATTTTCTAAGCATTGATCGATGATGGCTCCTATTGAAAACATAAATGCGTGGCATACATGTAAGTGACGTAGCACTGCGTCGTATGGCTTAAGAGGGGCGGATGTAGATATCTTTCATGTGAGCGCAACCTGACCACAATTCTTCCCTCATTGAAGCACATGCCTAGTGCAAATGCACTTCCATCCACGCCCCATGAAGGTAGTAATCAGAGAATCTGTGGAATGCGGAGGTAATATTTAATGCGTTGCAGTGTTCCTGCTAAGCTCTTTGCCTTCACGTCCTTATAAATTATATATGGCCATAATCCCACTCAAATCTGCCGTCTAAATCCGAACAAATATCTAAGCGAGAAAAAAATGTACGGCAAAGGGTAATCGAATTTGGTGCGATCTTTGGATGGCACAATCACCTTCTCATACGGGAGACTTTTTTAGCGGCGCTCACTGGTATGAGCACATTGAGGTAGTCCCTGCGCCGTTTAGCCACTCGACGCCCTCACCCCTTCGTGCAGTGCTCAGTGTTTAACTAGAGAATAAAGAGGGAGCGTTTCGCTGCCGGACAGCTTCTATTGGGATCCGTGAAGCGACTTGTTCGCGCTCCCCCTCGTTCGCGGGAGAGGCGAGGTTGGGGTGGGGAGAGTGGGTTGGCGCTCGATTGATTTGGGCAACTTTCGGCGGACGGCGGAGGCTCAGCCAGAGAAGCGGAATACCTTCAAACCGTAGAGGATGTACCCACCTTTCCTCTCCCCCCTCGAACTTAATGAATAATTTCCTCTTTGCATGGATAATTTAGAAGATTTTTTCTACCGGCAAATTCCCTTCGGCAGAGAGAAGTTGTTGAACAAACTTTGTTGAGCTAACTTTTCGAGCAAATGGAAGTTTTATTTAATACTCTAGGACGACATGGCTATGAATAATCAGATTAAGAGGTGCTTTCCTGGGACGTAGGATGAAGTTGGTACCCACATCCAACTCCCCACCTACCGCGGTGAAGAGACAAGAAATGAATAGAAAGAGAAAAGGGAATTATTTCTGTATGTTTATTAATTATACACTCACACACGTAAATCTAATTCATATATTATTAATATATCAGTAGCCTACGAGCTCAGGTAGGCTGTGGATTGACAAAATTACGAAAAAAATTTCTTGTCTCTCCTAACAAAATACCATCTAGCGACCTACTCTGCATCAGGTCCCTCTTCATCTCTGTGTACTTCCTTCCTCCCTTCATCCCTTACAACATCCCTATCATGTTCCTGCCCTTCCCTCGTTTGCCTAACATTCTCCCTTCTATATCGTCGTTCAAATTGCTTTTCATCCATTTATCCTAACTCCTTAAGATTTCTTCCAATAAACCCCTCTCACCGCCCACCATACATAGTACTTCCTCATTTGTTTTCCTTTCGGTCCATTTCATCTTCTCAATCCTGTTCCACAGCCACATTTCAGAAGCCTCCAATCTACATCTATCCTCCTGCTTAAGTGAACATGTTTCCTACCTTTGTATAACTACACTCCATATCAATGTTTCAACAAGACTTTTCATAGCATCCATACTCAACGTCCTTGTCTTCAATTCCTTCCGCTGGTGAAAGCTTCTTTGCCTGGAGCACATCGTCTCCTTATGTCCCGAGTACTTTGGCCATTTTGGTCCAAAATACTCCCAAGATACGTTAACTGTTCTAACTACTCTATTTTTCCCCTCCTATTTTAATGTTAAGCTTAGCCTTATTTATTTTGGAAAATCGCATAGCCTTTCTTTTATTTATATTGATTTTCACCACTTATCTATCGCTCTGAATTTTCATTCACTCAAAAATGCTTGCAATTGCTTGGGTAACTGAAAAACAAAAGTTTGGTAATCAGCAAACGTAACTGATTTTACGAATTCCCCACGGATTTTCATTTCTACCTTCAGTTCTTCCCATTCCTTACATCTCTTCCTAACACTGTTCATCCAGACTCTCCGTTCCCCAATCGCATCTGAGCAGTCTGAGACATGAACAGGTTGCGGATCAGTCTCCTGTCCCTCCAATCCATTCGTTTCTTCTGCAATACACGAATTAGTTTTTCCCAGTTTAGTCTATCAAACGCTTTTTCGAAATCTACGAAACAGGCAAATACGTCCTGATTTTATTCTATATTCCTCTCGATTTCGATATCATTACTTGAAATGACGTCACGTGTACCGCTGCCCTTCCTAAGCCCAAACTGATCATCCCCTGAGTAATGATTTGTCCTCCTCTCTTTCCTTTTGTTGATAATCCTGAGAATAAGTTTAGCTGCGTGGGATATCAAAGTATTTGTTCCATAGTTCTCGTATGACGTAGCCATTATCGTTTTCGGAATACGAAGTAACACTGTCTCACAAAGTCTTCTGGCCAGATTCCTTCCTCATAGATACTACGAATCAGTACATACAGAGTCTTCTTCCCACATTTTCTTAAACCTTTCAGTAGTTCCTCAGGGATATTGTTTACCCCAGCCACACATCATAGTTATAGCTTTTTGGGTTCTAAAATAAAATAAACGACCTTATACGATGTTATTTTCGTGAAAATCGTGTCTTTTTCATCGTTGAGTATAACTGAACATCAGCTCTCCTCATTCACGTAATATTCTACTTCTATATCTCACTTGGCCAACCGGACTTGTTTACATTACAGTTTCTAATGAATTCCTTAGGCCTCTCATGGGTGTATTCTGAGTTAACTAGAATTTTCCGGACAAATCTTTAATCAATATTCTTCTTATTTCTCGATAAGTTTTCAACTTTCTTGCATAGTGCATTAATTTCACCCTTCCTCTGCAAATGTTTCCATGCACCTTCCTGAGTCTTCCACAACGCTTCTTTTGTTCCATTTGTAACCCGTCTCAATTTATTATTTCATTTTATCGACTTTCTTTTGCCTTACTCTGTATTTAATTCTTCCATTTCCTTTTTAGATTTATCTCTCTAATATATCTCATTCATATTCCATTGTTTCCTTGTCTTGTGTTTCTCTAGCTTCTTTTGCGGCTTTTAATACACCTTTTTTAAGAATTCATTCACCAGCACGGATTTAGGAAGAGCAGATCTTGCGAAATACAATTAGGTATTTTCATTCACGATATACTTAGATCGTGAAAACACAACACACATGTCGACGCACAGGTATTCCTAGATTTCAAAATGCCTTCGATAAACTCCCACACATTAAAATGTTACACAAACTTAGATGCTATTGAATCAATGAGAAAATTATTAATTGGATAAGGGACTTCTTGTCAAGCCGCAAACACATAGTAGTCATCGATGGGATGTGCTTAAGAGAAAGAGATATAATATCGGGCGTACCCCAGGGAAGTGTAATAGGGCCTCTTCTATTCTTAATATACAAGGAGTATCCTAAAGTAAGTACCGTTTGCTTCTATTTAAATATTGGCGCTTCAGAACACAGTTTTGCTCCTGCAGCGCCATCTACTGATTCATTGAGAAGATATAGCAGCATTTGTTTTGTTTCAGAAGTCGTTTGCTTGTCCGTGCATGCAAACAACAATGTCCGCGACAATCGTTGATCCCGCCAGCTGTGAAGTGCGTTCTGTCATACGATTCTTGTATGCAAAAGGATTGTCGGCTGCTGAAATTCATCGGGAATTATGCCTAGCTTATAAACCTACAGTTATGAGTGAAGGAAAGGTTAGACAATGGTGCTGTGATTTTAAAAATGGACGAACAAATGTCCATGACGAAGAGCGAAGTGGTAGGCCCAGTATTCTGACCGATAAAATTGTTTCGCAAGAGGAAAAAAACTGCGATGTGATCGTCGATTGACAATTAATGGCCTGGCTGAACAATTTCCTCAACTTGGACGCACTACTGTCTACAATATTGTTACGGAAAACCTCGGATACCACACATTGCGTGCAAGGTGGGTACCGAAAATGCTCACCGACCACCACAAAGAGCAAAGAATGTCCAGTGGACGAGAGTTTTTGGGTCGTTGGGAACTCTTTAAACCACCCACCGTACAGTCCTGACCTTACACCCAGCGACTACTTCCGCTTCTTGCACTTGAAACAGTGGTTCGGTGGACAACGTTTCGAAACCGAAGAGTAACTCAGGAATGGCGTTGTCGATTGGTTCAACCGTCAGTTGGCGAGTTTCTATGCAGAGGGGTTAAAGAAGCTGGTGCAGCGGTACGAAAAATGCTTAGAAGTGAACGGCGATTATGTAGATAAGGGAAGTAGATTTGTAGCTAACTAAAAGTGCCAATAAAATGTGGTTCATATGAGTATATTTTTTCCTGTGATCAAACGGGCCTTACTTTATGAACACCCTTCGTACATTAATGATTTAAGCGCACATGTTAGTAGTAATATCAGGTTGTTTGCTGATGACACGGTGGTATACAGGGAAATATGGAGCCGTCTAGATCGGCAGCTACTCTCTAGAGACTTAGACACAATCTCGGCTTGGTGCAAGAAATGGGGATTAATGCTTAATATAGACAAATGCGCAGTTTTAAAATGTTGGAACAAAGGAAGTGGCGAACAGGACATAAACTACGAAATAGAGGGTTCAGTGGCTGCGTAGATTTTCGCGGCGGTGGATTGAAGTATTCTGCATATTCAGGTTTTCACCGCGTTGTTGTTTGAAGCCGACAACAGTTTCGCCGAAGTTCCATCCGGCGTCTTCAAATCGAAGATCTTCGACCTGAAGACACCGGATGCAACTTCGGCGAATCTGTTGTCGGCTTCAAACAACAACGCGGTGAAAAGCCGACTATTCAGAATTCTTTAGAGGGTTCAGTACTAACTACGGCCAAACAGGTAAAATATTTGGGGGTAGTTTTAACACTACGCCTTTCATGGAGAGCACTTATCAGGGCAATATGCAAATCCGCTTAAAAGAAACTGGGCTTCATTAAACGGGTGGTGGGGAAATGTAATGAGAAATTTAAAGAGAGATGTTATTTTGCTCTAGTTAGACTACATTTGGAATATGTCGCAAGGAAATGGGATCCTTGGGAGAAAATCTGGCAAAAAGAAAAAGTCCAGAGAAATCCGCCAGATTCGTGAAAATATGTATGACAAGAACATAAGTGTAACAGATCTCTTAGGGGATATAGGCTGGGAGCCCCTTGAAATACGAAGAGAACAAGCGAGACTTAGACTTTTAGAGAGATTCAGAACCAGCGAGTTTAACGCTAACACAAAAGGAATTATAAAGGCCCCTCACCACGTAGGTAGATCAGATCACATAGATAAAATAAGGGAGATAGATTCCAATACAGATAGATTCCAATACAGATAGATTCAAAGACTCATTCTTCACCAGAACAATCAGAAATCATAATAGTAAGAATCCGAAGTCCCATTAGAAATATTAAAAACATTTAAGTTACGAGTCGGAAGAAAATTAAAAGTTAAAAGATTGTGCATGTGTATGTTTGTTGGTAGTTTGTGGGTATGCATGCGTGTGAAAGGGTTGGGGCAAACGGGTTCTTGCATGAATTTTTGCCTTGTTTCGTTTGTGGACTACAAATTTTTGGCTTCTGCATACGGTTTTCTTCCCCTAATTTACGGGTGGTGCCCTATCACTCCCCGCCACACGCCTTTGCGGCGGCTTTCGGGGCGTTCAGTAGATGTGAATTCCAATTTTTTCTCGTTAATACGCAAAGCATTTGACTCAATCACGTTTTACTCTACATCCGGCTGACACCCCTTCAATATTAATTCAGTTATTGCTTCTATATTTTATTTTCTAACTCGCCGGCCAAGTCTTACCTTTTTGAATCACGCACTACATTTCATAACCACTAAATTGTTATCAGAGTCTGCATCCGCTCCCGGGAAGCTGTACGAATTTATCGCACTGTTTCTAAATCTATGCCTAACCGTAATATAATCTGAGACTTTTATGAGCAACCTGCCATTTTCATTCATTTCTACGTATTTTTGGTGTCTAAATTTTCTTACCGACGCATTCCAATGCCTCATCACTATTAAATGTTTCCGTGCAGAACTATGTCCTCCAACTTATCCTATACCAAATAGACTTCATCCTTTTTATACACACGCCCTACAATCATATTTGTAATCATATATATATGTATATATATAAATTCACTGATAGTCATAACAAACACAGAAACCAAAACACACAAAAGAGGGACTCACTGGTTCTCGAATTTTCGGTGGTCCAACCACCTTTCTCAAGATGAATTAGGAACAGAACTCAAAACTTCTGTTCCTGATTCCTCTTGAGAAAGGTGGTTGGACCACCGAAAATTCGAGAACCAGTGAGTCCCTCTTTTGTGTGTTTTGGTTTCTGTGTTTGTTATGAATATCAGTGAATTTACATTACACGTTTGTGGGTTTTCCAAAAAAGTGTATATATATATATATATATATATATATATATATATATATGTAGAGTCACCTTCTTGGAAAAACCACGAACGTGCACAATAATGTATATTCACTAAATAGTCATACCAAACACAGAAACATATAAAAGAGAGATTCACTAGTTCTCTAATTTTCGATTGTGCAACCACCTTTCTCAAGAGGAATTAGGAACAGAACTGTTCTGTTCCTAATTCCTCTTGAGAAAGGTGGTTGCACCACCGAAAATCCGAGAACTAGTGAGTCCCTCTTTTATATGTTTTAGTTTCTGTGTTTGCTATGACTATTTAGTGAATATAGTTTATAAATATAAATATAAATATATATATATATATATATATATATATATATATATATATATGTATACTCATAAATGAGGGTGAAGAGATGAGTACTATCGAAGAAAAATGGGAATGTATCAAGACAATGATTTCGAAAGCCGCAAAGACACTATAGGAACCGTTAACGGGAAAAGGATAAGGAAACCATGCATATAACGGATGAGATGACTGCAAAAATGGATGAGAGAAGAAGATGGAAGAATGTAAGCACACAGTTAGGCAATATGAAGTACAAAGAGTTAAACAATAAATTGAGAAGGGCCACAGATAAAGTAAAAGAAGAATGGTGGAAAACGAAATGTAAGGATAATGAAAGTTTATAGAGTAAGGGTGAAATTGTTGTGCTATACAGCAATGTTAAGTTTTTATCAGGAAATAAGAAGGCAAGATCTGTGATAACAGTTAAAGATAAGTGGGGCAAGATAATAGTTGAACCAGAAAAAATACAAGAGAGATGGAAGGAATACATAGAAACGCTGTATGGTATAGAACTTAGGCCGATAAGGTTAGAAATAGAAAAGGAACATGACGCAGAAGAAGATAGGTTAGGTCAAGGCATACTCGACGATGAAATAGAAAGGGCATTAAAGGAGATGAAAGCAGTATGTTAGTTCCTATTCCAAAAAAGGCAAAGGCTACATCATGTGAAGATCACAGAACGATAAGCTTAATATCCCACGCAGCTAAAGTTATTCTCAGGATCATTAACAAAAGGATATAGAGTAAGGTAAACGATTAATTAGGGGATAATCAGTTTGGGTTTAGGAAAGGTAGGGGTACGCGTGACGCCATTGCATTAATGAGATCACTAATCGAGAGGAATATAGAATGCAAACAGGACGTATTTGCCTGTTTCGTACATTTCGAAAAAGTGTTTGATAGAGGGAATTGGGAAAACTTAATGCGTGTTTTGCAGAAAATAGGAATGGATTGGAGGGACAGGAGACTGATTCGCAACCTGTACATATCTCAGACTGCTCAGGTGCGAGTGTGGAACGGAGATTCCGGATGGGCAGTGTTAGGAAGAGGGGTAAGTCAGGGTTGTCCATTGTCACTGGTACTGTTCAACGTGTATGTGGAGGAAATGATTAAAGAGGTATGGGAAGAACTGGAGGTAGGAATGAAAGTCGGAGGGGAATTCGTAAAATCGGTTACGTTTGCTGATGACCAAACGTTAGTTGCGCAGTCAGCCAAGGGGTTGCAAGCATTGCTGAGGGAATTGGAGTTTTAGTGTTTTAAAGAATGTGTACACAGAGATGAAGAGAGACCTGATGTAGAGCAGGTTGCTGGATTGGGTTTTTTTGGAATTGCATAATATTTATTTGATAGTTTTTTCCATCCATAAACCTACCTTAACCGGTAGATAACTTAATAAATTATACATATATTTAATGTAATTACAAAATTAGGAATAATGGATTGTTTTTTTATGGCCGGTTTGTAACGTCACCCTTTGCTAAAACCCTTATCGTTGATATGCTGGCGCCATGCAGATGTAGATGGAGGTGGGAAGTTCGCTACCTTTATCTCACGTGGGGAATAAGAGGAAGGGATGACTGCTTGTCTCTCGGGGCTGGTCGTAGAAAGAGCGCACATGCGGAAGACGACATAGCGGCCCCCTCCCCCTTCAAGTCGACAACATTTGTTATCCCTGTTCCCTCTCCCTCCCTCTCTTTCCCACTTTCTCGGAATATTTTTCGTTTAATCATTCCGTCGTCTCCTCCTCTATTAAAAAACGTTTTTACCCCAGACCATGATCGTGTAATAAATGTTTGCATTATCCAGTCGGTTGCCTTGGGTGGGGTGGGGCGTAGGGCTTCCAGCGCAAAAACCTCTGCGCCCTTTTTCAGGGTCTAGGGAGGAGGCGGGTGGCTTCGGGAATCCCTTCGGTTGACCCCTTCCGCTCCGGTCCCGTGATTTAGGGAGGAAGTCGGCCCCCGCACTCCCGGCTGCCGCCATAACTCTATCCGCATCCCTGGCCCCACGTGCTCCCTCCCCCTCCTCACCTCCCACGCCCATATCGACAGTTTAAACCAGTTCTTTCTACGACAGTTCATACAACTTTCCAATAATGGAGATAGCCAGTGGTTTGGGGGAGCCGGTGTCCTCCCAGGGGCACCCGCTTCGCTTCCCGTCCCTCCGCCACACCCGCCTTCCGCCGCGTTTTCCCTCCAACATCACTCCATATGCATTTTTTCCTCCCCGCTTAGTTACCCTTTCGCGGGGGGAGACATTCTCTACAGTGCACCCTGCCTCCCACGCCCCCCATTCCCCCCGTTATCGCGAACAATGGCTGACGGGATTATATGTCTCAGGGTTTTGTTTCTTATCATTGAAAAGTTTAAAGGTGTGATCTGAAGGTGGCCCTTATCCTCACCGCATTCCCCGGCTCCGAATGCAATCCTATTATTTTCTCTCGGGGTGGAGGGGGTGGATTGGTGGCGAGGGGATGGATTTGGGGTGGGAGGATAGATTGTGGGGTGGGAAATGAATTGGGGAGCAGGGGATGCATTGGGAGGAGGGGATGGATTTACTCTGTAAATATAGCAGTAACAATTCATCAAATATAGTATACTCCTGCTGGAATAAGGCTAATGCTCCTCTTCTGCCAAGCCAAGGGTGGAGGGTTCGATTCCCGCCAGGGTGTGATTTTTTCCACCTAGGGCTTGGGTTTTCTGTATTGTTGTTACGGCAGTGTTGGCCATGATGTCCGATGTAAAGGCGAAAAAGTGCTGTTTTGGGCCAAGACGAATAAATAAAAGTAAAATAAATAAATAAATAAAACAAATAAATAATGCAAAATTCAATCGACGGTAAGTATGGTACCAGTGGCACACCTTGTAAAAGCATTAAATCAAATATTAAAGCTACTAGAATAACGGTTATTGGATCGCTAGACATTTTGAGAGATATTTCTGGTAATTAAATCATTTAAGTTTTAGTAGCAATTAATTTAAATCAAAAGGCCGTATACTGAACGAGTAAGATTCTGGCAACGATGAAGTACTAGGCATGGTGGGGAGAGAGTATTGTTGGGAGCAAGGCCAAGGAAGTGGAGAAGTTGGATGCAGCAATGCGATGTTGAAGAAGAACGGCATGAAGTTTTCTGGGATGAAAAAGGATTTACTGAGGTGCGCCGCGTGTGAGGATGTGTTTCCTCAACGGACTTTAGGAAATCGGCCAATGTTCTAACATCTTTTACCAAAAACTGAGAGAAAAGTATGCAGGAGCAATTCGATTTCGTGAAAACACGAAGTTATTTTATTTAAATATACAAGGAACGTAGCTACGTTCGTGAATCAAATTTGTTTACATGAAGTTATTTGCTTCTTCATTTCATTATAATGACATTTCTCAAAGTATCTGCCTCGACTATTATACAATTTTTAGAAAATTCTATCAAAAAGAGAGTGGTTTAAGCCTATTCAATGCTGCTTAGGGGAAAGTGTTACTACGTATGCGCTGGCAGCGAACGTATGCGTAAAAGATAGCGTTCATGACGTCCTACGGCGGTAATGGACATTCGTATTCTTCAAAGCTTGTTGGTATTTTTATGACGGAAGTGGTAAATGCAATATTCTGAAAGGATGTAGATATCTATGGACATTGCAGGGATGTCCGATACGTCAAACGTTAAATTTGTTGAGAAATGACTATTAAGATTTGAAATTAAATTATGCAAACCTTCCAGTCCGACGGGATCGATCGTAACCGCAAA
This sequence comes from Hetaerina titia, assembly GCA_037158775.1. Lineage (NCBI taxonomy): Eukaryota > Metazoa > Arthropoda > Insecta > Odonata > Calopterygidae > Hetaerina > Hetaerina titia. Next base: position 119,849,806 of record CM073773.1, read on the forward strand.
TCGTAAGAGTAACTACCCAAAAGGAGTGGTTTGAGAAATACGTTTTGGAGGAAAAGTACTATTCGATTTGGCCAAAGGAGAAATTAGAATAAGAATGGGCGGGGCGGTGCCCCCTGGTGGGCCCTTTGATTTGGATAATGAAGGTGTCCTAGAAGACGGGCGCGTTTTATATGAATACTGATCCTACTTGCTGGAATAGAAAGTCGGGTGAGGGAAAGTTTAGCGTGGAGCGCTCTGCGACGTCATAGATGTGTAAGGTTCAAGAGGGGCGATAAGGTTCATGAGATTGCGGAAGGAAATGACGTTGGTGGTAGAAAACTTGGGTTTGGAACGGAAGGACAAAGACTGAGGATTTGGCGAGAATCTTTGAAGGGGGGACGGACAGGACGTCCAAAATTTGGGAGGCCTTTTCGGCCCAAACATCATAAGCACGTGTTGATATATATATATAACCATAAACCATAAACACAGTTATCAACCCGAAGGTCGGTTTAGTAGGTGATGGTAGTGCTCACCCATGTACCAAGCCCGACGGCGTGTGAATATTCACACATCAGGGTAGGGGGACCAGTTCCTTTCCCTGTGCCGGTTATGGTTTCCCAGGAAGATCTGGTACCCGAAAAATCAACTAGCTTGGGTGGAGCTGCAGGTGCCCAAAGTGCCTTGCCCGGGAATCGAACCCGGGACCCTCTGGTCAGCAGTCCAACGCTCTACCCGCTAGACCACCGCGACCCGCGATATATATATATATATATATATATATATATATATATATATAAATTCACTGATAGTCATAACAAACACAGAAACCAAAACACAAAAGAGGAAAAACTGAAAAAAATTTATATATATATATATATATATATATATATATATATATATATATATATAAATTCACTGATAGTCATAACAAACACAGAAACCAAAACACAAAAGAGGAAAAACTTTAGATGCAAAACATGTCCTATTTTCCTAACCAGAATCCCATCCCTCTCCCACCCGCTCTTTAACTCTCTCCCACCAATTCCCTACTCATCGTGTACCTCCAGCAATGTTGTCTACCTACTTAAGTGCCAACTTTGCCCTGCCTTTTACATTGGACAGTGTACCACACCCCTCAATATTAGAATCAATAATCATAGAGCCTCATGCAACAATTCCTCCCTTATTGGTATGCTCCCAATCCCCAAACATGCCTCCGAACACAACGCTGCCTTTGACCAATGTTTTAAAGTATCCGTCTTAGCATCCCTCCCACACTCAGACCCTCCACTGAAACTCAAAACATTAGAGCTAGCTTTCATCTGGCTCTTGGATTCCTGGAATCGCCCAGGTATTAATATTAGACATTAATTGCCCCCTTTATGCATATTATTTCATCCCCCTCCGCCCCCAACAACTTCCATATCATCCCCACCTTTTTTAAAATTCCCGCGCCATACACTACCCCTCCAAACTCCTCACCTCAAATGCCTTCCCCTCTTTTCCCCTCTTTTCCCCCATTTCCCCTTCTCCTTCCTACCACTGCTTTCGGGCCCTCCTCTGCCTCAGTTCTGTTCCTAATTCCTCTTGAGAAAGGTGGTTGGACCACCGAAAATTCGAGAACCAGTGAGTTTTTCCTCTTTTGTGTTTTGGTTTCTGTGTTTGTTATGACTATCAGTGAATTTACATTACACGTTTGTGGGTTTTCCAAAAAAGTGTATATATATATATATATATATATATATATATATATATATATAGTGGGTCGCGGTAGTCCAGGGGGTAGACAGTTGAACTACTGACCGGAGGGTCCCGGGTTCGTTTCCCAAGCAAGGCACTCTAGGCACCTGCAGATTCACCCAAGCTAGTTGATTTTTCAGGTAATAGATCTTCCTGTCTGGGAAACCATACCCGGCACAGGGAAAGGAATTGGCTTCCTTACCCTGATGTGTGAATATTCACGCGGCGTCGAGCTCTACCGTCACATACTAAACCGACCTTCGGGTTTATTACTGTGTTTATGGTTTTATATATATATATATATATATATATATATATATATATATATATATATATATATATATATATCGATGATGCGGAAGTACTCACGAGAGCAATATAACTTTTGGACGGCACAATTGAACACAATAAAACAGATAACACGTAAAAGGACACTCACACTGTAGATGACTTAAGCTTTCGGCCTACTCCGAGGCCTTCTTCAGGTCAGACTGAGAGGTTTTGTGGGAAGAATGCCTGGGGAGGGGAGGGGGGGCGGAAGGTTTAGGGACTGTTGGGAAGGAAATTAAAGATGGCGGTTAAGGGTGGGAATTTTAATGAATCGGAAATATAGGATGTATGCGGATTCGCGAGTTCTCACCTCTATGTTGGTGGCTGAATCGGGTAGGGATTCCAGAACTGTTAAGGAAAAGCATTCGTCAAATGATAGGTTGTGTGAACTTGCGTGTAAAGGGATAGGAAGAGAAGATAGTGAAGCAGAATTACATGAGTAGCGGTGATCCGGTTTCCCCGGATCACACAGACTGACAACCCTTCTCAAAGAACTTCATCCTATATTACATGACAATGACGCGACCTCATCCTTACTGCCCCAATGCCCGTCTGTCGCTTACAGACGACCAGCCAATCTCAGAAACCTTCTGAGATCCACCAACCCTTTGGCACCCCGTCCTGACAAATTTCCACATATTTCCCTTACCTGCAATCGCCCCCGATGTAAAACATGTCTGCTAATCAGATCTGCTCCCCTCTCCCAACATCCCCTCATTGTCCCTTCACGCCGTTCCCACGCTAATTGCCTCTCAAAAAATATTATCTATCTTTTGTCGTGCAAACAAATGCACCTCATTCTACATAGGCGAATGCATTACCCCCTTATTCATCCGAATGAACAATCACCGCTACTCATGTAATTCTGCTTCACTCTCTTCTCTACCTATCCCTTTACACGCAAGTTCACACAATCTATCATTTGACGAATGCTTTTCACTAACAGTTCTAGAATCCCTACCCGATTCAGCCACCAACATAGAGGTGAGAACTCGCGAATCTTTAATTTCCTTCCCAACATCCCTATGCCTTCCGCCCCCCCCTCCCCTCTCCAGGCACTCTTCCCTCAAATCCTCTCAGTCTGACCTGAAGAAGGCCTCGGAGTAGGCCGAAGGCTTAAATCATCTACAGTGTGGGTGTCCTTTTACATGCTATCTGTTTTATTCTGTGTTATATTATGCCGTCCAAAAGTTATATATATATATATATATATACATATATATACATATAAATATATATAAGCTAGTGGATTTTTCGGGTACCAGATCTTCCTGGGAAACCATAACCAGAACAGGGAAAGGAACTGGCCCCCCTACTCTGATGTGTGAATATTCACACGCCGTCGGGCTTGGTACACGGGTGAGCTCTACCATCACCTACTAAACCGACCTTCGGGTTGATTACTATGTTTATGGTTTTATATATTTTTTTTTAGGTAATCTACCGGTTAAGGTAGGTTTTTTTTGGATGGACACAACTATCAAATAAACATTTTGCGACTCCCCACCTAGCAAACTAATCTATAACAGGTCCCTCTTCATCTCGGTGTACTTCTTTCCTCCCTTCATCCCGTCCAACATCCCTATCCTGTTCCTACCCTTACCACGCTTGCCCAACATTCTCCCCTCTATTACCCTCTTCAACATTCCACTATCGCTCAATACGCCTTTCATGCATTTTTCCTGCCGCCATAGGATTTCTCCAAACAAACCCCTCTCCTCCCCCACCATTTCTAGTACTTCCTCATTTGTTTTCCTTTCGGTCCATTTCACCTTCTCCATTCTTCTCCACACCCACATTTCAAAAGCCTCCAATCTACGTCTATCCTCCTACTTCAGTGACCACGTTTCCGCGCCGTACATAGCTACTCTCCATATCAGAGTTTTTACGAGTCTTGTCTTAACATCCCTACTCAACGTCCCTGTCATCAACTCCCTCCTCCTTGAGAAAGCCTCCTTGCCTAGCGCAATTCTTCTCCTTACGTCCCTACCACTTTGACCGTATTGGTCCAAAACACTTCCGAGTTATGTAAACTGCTCTACCTGCTCTATTCTTTCCCCGCCTATTTTAATATTTAGCTTAGCCTTTTTCTTTCTGGAAAATCGCATAACCTTTGTTTTATAAATATTGATTCTCATCCCATATTTATCGCACTGAACCTCCAATTCACTCAACAATGCTTGCAAACCCTTGGCTGACTGAGCAACTAATGCTTGATCATCAGCAAACCTAACCGATTTTACGAATTCCCCTCCGACTTTCATTCCTACCTCCAGTTCTTCTCATGCCTCTTTAATCATTTCCTCTACATATACGTTGAACAGTACCGGTGACAATGGGCAACCCTACCTTACACCTCTTCCTAACACTGCCCATCCGGACTCTCCGTTCCCCACTCGTACCTGAGCAGTCTGAGACATGTACAGGTTGCGGATCAGTCTTCTGTCCCTCCAATCCATTCCTATTTTCTGCAATACACGCATCAATTTTTCCCAATTCACTCTATCAAACGCTTTTTCGAAATCTACAAAACAGGCAAAAACGTCCTGATTGTATTCTATATTCCTCTCGACTAGTGATCTCATTACTGCAATGGCATCACGCGTACCTCTTCCTTTCCTGAACCCAAACTGATCATCCCCTAAGTAATCATTTGCCTTACTCTCTATCCTTTTGTTGATGATCCTGAGAATAACTTTAGCTGCGTGGGATATCAAACTTATTGTTCTGTAATCCTCACATGATATAGACTTTGCCTTTTTTGGAATAGGAACTAACACCGATCTCACAAAATCTTCCGGCCAGATTCCTTCCTCATAGATACTACGAATCAGCCCATATATGGCCTTCTTCCCACCTTTCCCTAACCATTTCAACATTTCTACAGGAATATTGTCCACCCCCACAGCCTTATTTGCTTTCATCTCCTTTAATGCCCTTTCTATTTCATCGTCGAGTATGCCTGGACCTAAGCTATCTTCTTCTACGTCATGTTCCTTTTCTATGTCTAACCTTGTCGGCCTAAGTTCTTTACCATACAGTGTTTCTATATATTCCTTCCATCTATCTTGGATTTTTCCTGGTTCAACTATTATCTTACCCCATTTATCTTTAACTGTTAGCACAGATCTTGCCTTCTTACTTCCCGATAATAACTTAACCTTGCTGTATAGAGCACCAATTTCACCCTTCTTCTGTAAACTTTCCATATCCTCGCATTGCGTTTTCCACCATTCTTCTTTTGCTTTATTTGTGGCCCTTCTCAGTTTATTGTTTAACTCTTTGTACTTCATTTTGCCTAACTCTGTGTTTACATTTTTCCATCTTCTTCTCTCATCTATCTTTGTAATCATCTCATCCGTTACCCATGGTTTCCTTATCCTTTTCCCGTTAACGGTTCCTATAGTGTCTTTAGCGGCTTCCAATATCCCTTTCTCCATACATTCCCATTTTTCTTCGATAGCACTCAGTTCCTTACCGTCATCCATCATTTTCTCTACAGCCTCCTTTACTCCTTCCTCGTTAATTCATTTACTGCTTCTAAATTCCATTTTTTAACCCGCCGCCCTTGCCTTATCTTCTTGAAACGAACATTACATTTCATAACAACTAAATTGTGGTCAGAGTCCGCATCCGCTCCTGGGAAACTGTGCGAATTTATCACACTGTTCTTAAACCTGTGCCTAACCATAATATTATCTAACTGATACCTTTCTGAGTCACCTGGCATTTTCCATGTATACCTACGCCTTTTGTGGTGTCTAAACCATGTGTTAGTGATGACTAACCCCTGTCTCCTCTAGAATTCAATTGCTTTCTCCCCGCGTTCATTCCTCGTGCCTAACCCATAGTCCCCCACCTCACCACCATCTCTTCCTTCGCCTACCGTCGCATTCCAATCCCCCGTTATATATATATATATATATATATTTATATATTTATATATATATGTAAATTTATATATATATATATATATGGCGGGATTTATATACATATATTTATGTATAGATGATTTCTTCGAAGTAACACGGAAGTGTTAAATAAAAAACTTAGACAGCAATACACAGCACGAGAACACAAAAAGAACACTCACAATAATATATTGATAATTTCGATGGACTCGAACTCCGTCTTCTTCGGAATATAAGATATGACTCTATACTCTATGTCTGTGAATATTTCTCTATGACAATGTATGTGTAAATATAAACATAACTTTCTAATATATTCGTACATGTCATTTTAAATAAGCACCTATAAAACTGAACCATCTCTGACATTAGAGGGGAGAATATCACCAAACATTCACTCTTTCCTAGAGTAACGCTCAAGTACCTAATTGAGTCTATTCACCCTATTTCGGTTTTCCCGATCCAGTAGGTTTTCGGAAAATAACGTTCCTTACCATCAGCCATGGGCTAATGTCGTTAAAATTAATATGAAATAATGTCGTCAACCCCACAGCCATATTTGATTTTAACTCCCTCAATGCCCTTCCTATCTTTCCATCGAGTAATCCTCGTCCTAAGCTATTCCATCCACATCATATTCTCTTTTTGTATGCCAAACCGTTCCAGCCTAATTCTTCGCCATGCTGCTCTTCTATATATTTTGCATCACTCTTTCGGTCTTTTCTATTTCAATTAATATATTTTTCTAGCTTATTTTTATTGTATGCATGATTTTTCCTTGTTGCTTCGTTTTCATAAAATGTTAACCTTTTGCATGGCGCACTAATTTTACCCTTTTTCTGTAAGCTTTCCGTAAATTGGCATTACTCCTCCCACCATGCCTCTTTCGCACCATTTGTTTAGTGCCTCAGTTTATTATGGAACTTCTTATTCCTCCTTCTACCTACATAGGAGTTTATATTCTTTCACTTCTTTCTCTCCTCTGTCATTCCAATCAGCTTGTCAAAATCAATGGTTTCCTTGTTCTTTTCCTTGTTACTATTCGTATGCGTTCTTTGGTGGTTTTTGATATCACTCTTTTCACATCACCCTACTATCCTCTATAGTGACCAGCCCTCTTTCCTCAAGCATGGTTTCCTCTGCAGCCTGCTTTTCTTATCAATTCAGTTAGTACGTCCACGTTCTATTTTCCAAACCGTATTCGCTGTTTTATCGTTTTGATTATGGCGCTATTCTTCATTATTACTAAATTATCATCAGTGACTTCAGTTGTGTGTATGACTGTACACCCAATCAGCACCCGAATATCACTCACACATGGAATATCACTCCATTTACTTGGCCCTCTGTTGCTTCCCGCAGAATAGCGCGGAGCATTGAAACGAGTAATGATACCTCCTCCTCTTCACCACACTTCTCCCCTCATCTTGGTAACTCACCCCGGCACTTCCCAAGGTGCAACCATCGTCTTCTTTTACGCTGCACGTTCGCATTCTTCGAATGAATGTCAACCACTTTTGCAATTCGGAAAATTTCAGATACCGTCTCACTTGTAACTTCCCCCCCTGCGCCTCTGATTACATAAGCGAGTTCACCACACCCTTTCCTCCCGTACCAACAAATTTCCAATACTCAACCTTTTTCTAAGCACACACCATCCCAGGACTGTCCTATGCCTAGGGATGTGACATCAATTGACATCCTCCCGGACGCAGGAGGCCGCAATGAGGGGAGATCCGGGAAGGTGGCTCACATTAAGAAGAAATCGGTGACCGGCCGATGGTAGGTCAACCAGGCAAGGACGGATTAGCGCGAAAGTACATGTATTTGTGCTTGGTGTGTATTCAGTGGTGACAGTCCTGACCAGAGGTAGCGTACCTGCCTGTGCAGCCGAAGGTTGCTGGTTCCATTACCGAGACAGGCGATTTTTTTTCAGTGAGCTGCATATGAATGCAAGGCTGCATATTCTAGGGAGAATAATGTGGTGGTTTTCCGTTGCCTTTCGCATCGTAGCGGTGAACGTCCCTCTCGCCCGCAGCTGTGGCAGCCGATGCCCGGCCGACTCACTCGTACTGTGCCACCAGTGCCTAATGGTAAAACTGCTGCCTTTCACCATGGATTCAGCGTAGGCTCCCCGGTCACCCCTCCCCCGCCGCCCCCTCCCCTACACCTCTACAAACCAGACCTGGCTACCTCCCTCCGCCGACTTCTCGCGGGGTTTTCCCCAAGAAGTACCCGCATTTTAGAGCCTTAATACCCGCCGCCCAAATGCCGCCAGACGAGGAGATGGACTCCGTAGGCCTCGTGGTTAACCTCTCGTCCAAACCCCTTAACCCAAAACTAACTTCTCTTTTAAACAAGGGCTTCTCTTTCACCCCCACGCATAGAGTGAACCACGTAAGAATTCTCGCTGACGTACTGCATTTTTGCCGGAATCTCCGGTGGAAGGCTTTTTGGGAGTCGCAACCGGCACTCCAGCTAATCTCCAGACCCCTTAACAACGCCTTACAGAAATCCAAGGCGGCTTCAGCCCAAGAACGCATAACCCTTTGCCTCAAATCATCCAATTGAAATTTTTATAAACTTTCTCTTGTCCAGGAGGAACACGCCTGTAAGATGCTTTTCTTCCATCCTAGAAGTAATTGATAGCATTACCACTTCGAATAACACCAAGTCCAATTATCATAATCTATTTACTAATGGACGATGCCCGCTAGGTGTGCTCTTCATTACGAAATGCTCCCAGACAGCCTTATTAAACCTGTGTCTTACGATTATTTTCCCTGAACTTATTACCCATGCGGCTGGCGTTCGAGGTTGAACAACTGACTATTCACCATTCATCGTCTGTCTTCGTGTTACATGCTAATTGTCTGATGTCGTGCAGGTACTCCATTGCCTCAAAATCGCCTGCTAATGCTATCCCGACAGGTCACCAGCATTCTCCGAGATCGTGCTCGGCCTGCTCCTCAGGAGCAGTCAGGCCCAGGAGCAGTGGAGCGTCACGCATCGCCCCACGGAATGCTGCTCTCGAGTCTTAATGGTTAATCAAATGCGTCAGCGGAAATGATAGCTGAGGCCCGGAGCTAAGTGAGTGGCGCGCGGCTCACCACCCATTTGCCACGGGGTGTCATCCCGTCCTGAGGAGTACTGCTTGGTGCACTCCTTCCGACCGCCGCCCCCCCCCCCCGCACTCGCGCACGCCAACATCCCACCATTGCAAATATTTCCGCCTTGGGGTAAACCGTAAGTTCCGGGAGGGCCCCGGCCCCCTCTCCCGTGCATGTCAAGCTGCCCCCCCCCCCCACACTCAGTGCCACGCGTGAACCCACCCACCAACAAAGGGTTGACTGTCGTCACTTCTCCCTCACAGCGACGTCAAATTTCGATATCAAACTTGATCATCGCCATGAATATCGACTAAGCAGCTCCCCCGCCCTGGAAGTGTATCGATCCGCGGCCCTCCTTCCCCTCGGAAGGGCACAGCTGACGGAGCCGCTCTCATCGTAGCGGTGCCCCGTCGACACGTCCCCGGCACAGCCTCGTGGCGAACCGGAGAGGGGCGCTGGGATGTGAACCCCGACGTTCATGTTCGACGCGCGATGACTTTGTACTTGCACACGACCGAAAGGGTTTTGCTGGGGATTCAAGCGTTGCTCGCTCGAGTCGTAGGTGGAACAAGCGAACAGCTATGCTTCGTGCACCACAATCCGATGATGCACGCGGTTTACTTGACATTTGTAAAATGATAGGATGTTTCTATGAATGTGTGCACTACTGTGGATTTGGGTTTACATGTATGTGTGAGTTTTGAATGCGGTTTTTCTTTATCCCTTTTTTTGGGTGGTGACCTAACGCCCTTGCGGCGGGTTGCGGGGTATTATGTGGATGTAGATGAGATGACATAGTGATTAAGATTTAAATGATTCATCAGCAAGGCAGGAGTGAATCCCTCTTCGGCATAAAGAGGGTTCTGTTGGCGCGTATCGATATACTATGAATAAAGCATTTGAAAAATGAAAAGGTGAGACTTGATTGGCAATTTAGGAATAAACTGATATTAAGGTGCGCATGACGGTCCCCGATCTGGCACCAGGTTTCTAACACAAAGGGAAGCTCTCACTATATCCATCGTAACAAACGAGAAGTTAATATGGGAGCATGTTAAATTGTTAGGATATTAAAAACGATACCTCGAATCGAGGTGGAAATCCTGCACGGCTGCTATTTGGAAACACGAACAGAATCCGAGTCGAATGATAAGTGCGGACGAAGGAGGATTGAGGCATCCCAATGGACTTAGCCATTGTCAACTTTAGAGACAAATCAATTGGATTCACAGAAAAGCAAAAAAGTCAATCTCTTATTTATGGAATATAATACTGGAGGGAACAGTTCCCCTGAAAATTCTGTAAGGTGTAGCCTTTCATTGCAACCATTTCAGAGTGTAAAAATCATTCGCCTTGAACGGGATGATTTTTACGCTCTGAAATTGTTGCAATGAAATGCATGTTAGCGGATGACTCCGTTAAAAGTTACTGTTGCGGCATCTCCATAGCAGTTTCATGAAATGTGAAGCCTTATTCAGATTTTTTAGAAAAAATAAATTATATCCTATTCCCTTAGGAGAAAAATCAAAGTAGCACTATGAAATCGCTTATGAAAATAAAATGGGTGAAAAATTGAAGCTATGCTACAGAGATTTTAAAAATATACCGATATCAGGAATGAGAAATCTTACAAACATTTCTGAATATCACGTGTGGTGGAAAGTATTGGATTGAGTGGCCAATTGGCCTTGATGCACATCGCGCGCGTGGTCAGAATTCTCGACTGCCTCGCGGTACATTTTCCACCCACGTCAGCAATTTCACTCATAACTGATCTCGCATTCGCATCGGAGAGGATAACATTTTAATTTCCAGATGGTTGACTCTTTTCCCCTTGACTACCCTTACGGTTTGAGTTAAGAAAGTTTTCAAAGTCTTCGTGTAATTCTAGTAAAACGCCACCAGCTATCAGGATTCGACACAAGCGAACCAAAAACGGAATGTTTGTGAGGCATTAAATGATCTTCAATATTTATTTCACTTTTAAACAATATGTATGTATTAAAATATCTTCCATTAAGATGACTTGCTCAATGCCTCTTTCGTCAAGTCACCGAGTCAAACCAAGGACTTACCCTCCGCTGCACATATTACCTGAAACTTAGAAGAAATTACGAAAATGTTTTCATTTGCTAATGTTAAATAAATTCCCTTCAGTGTTTTACCTACAGAAACGGACGCGCAATAATATTATAAACAAAATTCAATTTATCAACTGCCCGTGTTAAAAGCCGTCTCTCACTTAATTATATCTGCACCAAAGAGAATGGAAATAGCAAGAAGAATGAGGCGTATAATGAATGTCGGAATGAAAAAGGTTATGAATGCAATTAGACATGTCCGTGACTAAGCTCAAGAGCTCAGTGGACCTGTACCCTATTCGTTCTCCTCTACTGGATTAGTCAAAAGAAATCTTAGAATCCATAATGCGCGCAATTCATTACTCAAACAGACACCATGCCAAAATTTTCACATAAATGTACATTCTTAGTGCGCAGCTCCATTACACGTCAAATATCCATGGAAATTTCTTATCAGAATACAGAACTTTCTTAAAAGTTAAATGAATTAAAGCATAAAGCTTCACAATTGTAGATGAGTAAACAAAAACTCCCACTAAATAAGCTACGATTTCTACTTTAATTTAGCGGATGCTGGACATACGTATTTTTAATTATAGAGTTATGGAAAGGCTATCGAGACTACAACTACTAAATCTTTGCAACATCTGACATGGTGGCCAAGCGCAGGATATAATCCCGAGCAGTTGGTGCCAAAATATTGAAGAGCTAAAATACGCCATAACAAACCACCTAGTGGTAGATTGCAGAATCGGCGAGCGACGACTGAAGTCAAATGCGCCTTTGGAGATGAATGGAAGTACTGATGATAAGAGACAAGATTTGAAATCAACTGGAGGAAGTGAGAACAGGAAGCTCAGAGACCCCATTTGCCCATTCCTTACGTCAATGGGTCCCGCCGGACACGCATTCTCAACTGAGTAATCATCGGAAAAAATTGAAGCATTCTCCTTACTGCGGGTTCGAACACGAGTCTCCTGAGTGGGAAGCACATCAAGACGCGATCTTCTATGCTATGATGTTCCAAATGCACACCACGTTGTGTAAACAAGTGAGCCGCGGGACCTCGCCCCGCCGGAGCGTCCCGGAAACGGGGGCAACGGTTCCAGGTGGGCGTGGTTCGGGGGAGGGGAAGTGGAGCCGAAGAGGGAACGAGACGGCAGTACGATACGTGGCACACAATGGCGGGGGATGCGGGGGGCAGCCAGGGGGGCACTTCCGCGCGGGGATCCTTCGGGGGGCCGTACCTTTCCGGAGCCCCCAAACCGTCCGACTCCAGCTCATCTTACATCAAAAGCAGGGAGGCGAGGGTCCTTGGGGGGGGTGGGGTGGCCCCTCCCACTCCAAGCGCACCCTCTCCGGCAAGCAATCTTCCCTCGCCTTTGTTCCATCGCCTCTCTCCATTCGCATCCGCGCTCTTCTCCCGTTCTCACTTCATGCCTCCCATCGCCCATCCAATTATCTGCCCTCGCTCCTTATCCATTACCAATCCATCCAATCCAACCTCTCCACTCACTCCCCGACGCCAATCACAATCCTGTGGTCGACGCTGAAGACGAACCAAAGCTTTGAGAGATGCTAGAACGGGGCACTTGGAGCCGGGCCGTCAATTGGGACCTGATGAAAAACTAATTATAGGTCGCGAATCCCCAAATATAACAATCAAATATGTATAAAAATGCTACTCCGAACTTCCGAAAAATATACGCGAAAATTTCAAAAAGTATAGAATTGTTATTCCACGGAGTTAATTATCTAGAGACGTGACACTTCGTTGTCATGCACCAAGATGTTTGACATTGCCATATCTCAGTAAAGGTTTACATTTCTTACAATTAGTGCACCTTGAAGCAACATTTCGAATGTTTCCGGTCCTTTAATTGCTATCAACGCGGGTCCAACATTTTTGCCTTCGTATAACTCGATCGCTTCTCAAAGGTCAAGCGATTACAACTGTTATTCCAGCCCAAATACTTATAGATTTTCTTTCGCGGTTATAGGGACAAGGTTCTTGATTTGATAAAATAGGATATGCCTTAATAATTGTAAGGGATACCCAAAAAGGAGGCGGAGCTTATGTAGTACGCAGTTCTTCCGCTAGGTGATCATAGTGCAAACCGTTCCGAATGTTGCGCAGATATTGTTGTAGTCTGGGAAGGTTGCGTCAAGTCACAACAATTCGTTTTGCAGTTTCGCCTGCTCTTCGTTTATACTATCGTAACCGATTTAGAAGAAGACGATTCAATGTTAGATTCAACCTATTGCATAAATTCAGATGTTTGAGCACCGAGTTCTCGCAAACTATTCGCACTTCAAGGTACATTGGTCACTTGGATCATGTATATAAAATTCGGGAAATAGATGTCAGAACTAGCAGGCTCAAGGACTCCTTCCCATGGAAAATACGGGATAGAAACCGTAGGGTTGGACATGGCGAAAATCCCACTTGCCACCTTCGTCTAGGGAATAATTAGTTCTACTCAATTGCATGCGCTTTCACTAACCTCATCTGTTTTGTTGTCAAAACCCTTTATTTCCCCATGATTGCATTAGATTCCTTAAAATAATACGGTGCTCTTTAGAGTATTGCTTGCTCTGCCTTGTCTGTTTTTAATTTTCCTCTTCCGTCCCGCTCTACGTAGGGGGACCCTCCCGCTATCTGCAGCGTTGGGTCCCATTTCCTACTTATTTCCATGGAGTGTAGACCGTTGTATGTTGCATGATCATGTAGTAGTGGAATTTCGCCTTCTTACTTTTCAAATTTTAGCCTGCAAGTAATTGGATTAATTTCTTACTGCATCCTAAGTCATACATTTACCCACACTTATGTGTTAGATGATAGTGTATGTATTGGCATGCGTGTCAGTTGAAAGGATTTTTGTTTGAATGCATACGCCATTGTGGGTATAGTTTTGGATGTATGTGTTGATTTTGCATGTGGTTTTGTTCCTCTTTACGAGTGGTGACCTAACGCCCCCCGCCACACGCCCCTGCGGCGGTTTGCGGAGTATTATGTACTATCAGTTCACTCTGTAGAAATTACTCTTCATTATGTACAAAGTAAACAATTTGTTCTAAATTTCTTAATTATATTTTACTTCATTTTTCTCAATGCAACGGTTCTTGCTAAAACCCTTAAGAAACAATTAATTTTTCCAATTAGAAGAAAAAGCAGGACGTGTGGCGGGGGATGTTAGGTCACCACCCAGAAAAGGGAAAAGGAAAAACCGCATTCAAAACCAACATACAAGACCGTGCAACATAAAACGCTCTCCTACCCCAGCTAAGGAAGTTGACCCAAAGCTACACTGCGAGTGTGGACACAAACATGACAGACACAATTCACCACGCATTAAAAACACCTTGATTCTAAGGGTCTCTAGCCATCGTTTCCTAGGCGTAATTTTGGACGGTAAGCTTACCTATCTGGCTCATCTGCAATACCGGATCTGTGCCACACTCGCCGCCAAAACTAGTATGATTAGCCTTTTTGTGAGAACTCTCCTCTATCGCACTCTTCCCCCATCCGTCTTTATAACGGAATCATTCGGCCGAAACTGCTTTACGGAAGTGAAATCTTCACAATTAAAAAAAAATATTAGAACCAGAATTGACACTTTTCAGAACAAAACCGTTCACTTCCTCCTCAGAATCTCTAGGCTAACCCATATGCAGCAAGTGCGCTCGGCCCATAAACTCTCGATCATCGGTTTATTTCTAAACAATGTTGTCAAAAAATTTAGTAGACGCCTCTCTAAATCCAAGAACCCCGCTTTTAACCAATATCCGGGACTACGATATGTCACGCATAACCACAGTAACTAAACAAATAACTCGCCTATTAGTATGTCCTTTCCCTCTTTATAGTTTCCCGTAACTTTAGCTAAGGTTATTCTCCCCTGTGACTATCTGATAATCGCCATGTGCTATAAATACTGCAAATAAACCTGCTTATATCTACCAGAGGGCTCATATATCTTTTTGTATTATAAATTTTAAGTGCTAAGAATAAGTTAAAGGAAAATTATAAAAATAAAAAATAAATAATAAATAAATAAAATAATAATAATATGAAAAAATGGAAAGAAGATTTAGGAAAAAAATTAATCATAGAAAAAGAAAAAAGGGAGAGGGAAAAAATATATACATAAAAAGTAGTTATCTCTTCATTGTATCTCTATACTGTTTGTAAATCACGATAGCTACACGTATAGCTACATCTACATGTACATTAGGTCAAGTATAGTCGGTAAGTTTCTATTTTCACACAAATAACACTACCAACATTATATAATTCACCTTAAAACTTCCCATATATTTTTGTGATGAATACCGGTTGTGGTGGGTGTTTCCCACCGGGACGGATTCGACCAGCCGGCACACAGCTGTGCCGCGTCAGACAATACGATCGCTTTCACAGGATATCTACACGCATTGAATTATCATTTCACGCAATACCTTTTCCTACAAATTGCTATGGGTCTCTTTCACCATCTATTACGATACGTTGATTCCCGTCCTCTACACGACAAGCATTCAAATCAAAAGAAATCACGTCCAACTTTTTTTTCTTTAAACTCAGAGAAATTAACTCCTCGCACACGGACGCACCCACACGCACACTGCTGTAAGTTCTCGAGATAGTGTTTAGGAAAGGATTTACTTTTACGCATTACTTCCAGAAAATAGATTACTTCTAATCAATATTAATACATTAGTTATTTACGTCCGTATCTTGACCTTCTCATTTTGCTAAAAGAACGTTACTTATTTTCCAAAAACCTTCTTGATTATGAAATCCCATTTATTTTCTCTCCTATTTTACAAATTTATTTAAATAAAGTGTTTCTTTGAAAATATCACATGAATTCTTGTGAGTTTCTTTGTCTTAGCTATAACCATCCTCATGCGTCCTTTTTTTGTAATAAAAACGACATATCTCGAAATAACATATCTCGAGGTAATAAAATCTTCATAACGGACTAAATTTCTTCTGGCAGAATGCAAACCGCTCTAACATCTAACAAACTATGGAATGTCCCAATCCCCGAGAGAGTCGATGGCATTTAACTCGGCTCTCCCAGCACAAAGTGTGCGTGGGCAATGACTCGGTGACCCACGCGTGCAATGTCACCCGGGGGTCGTCACGGCCGTTGCAAGGCCTGTGGGCACAACTGGGTCGCCCTATTCTACATATACACTCCAGAGCCAGCGGTCTCGACGGAAGCCGTCTCTGCGAAACGAGGGGTGGTGGAGTCGCCGAGGGCGCCATCACCGGCGCCCCGACCCCACTTCTTCCTCCCCCAGACAGGGAAATAAGAAGCACATTTCAATGTGTCGCGTGATATAGTCGTTCTTTTCTCGTAGGTGGCATGGGAATTAGCAAAATAATGATGCCAAACCCAGGCCTCCATACCTCGCTTCTCTCATGTGACCAAGAGAGTGACTATTTCTCAATCGGGGATCACTCCGCAAGGAAAATGGCTTCGGTATGTTGTTCTTATACAACACTCTAAAGGGAAATCACATATGTTGCACATTTTCATGGCCTGCGTTCACATTTTATCTCAATTCAAACACTGATTTTAGAATTAGAGCCAAAGAAACTTCTAAATAATACGAAGAATAAATTAAAGCAAAATACGAGGTCACCAAATACACTATCGCTACGAAGTCTCACGTCAGGCCCATGCTCTCCTAAGCTTCCCTTTTCGTGGCCGCGGGAAACTTACGTGTGCCATTTCCCTCGCGTGACTAAGCAAAGGAGATTAATCGGGAAACCATGCTGAGGAGGCCGATTTTATTAGAATGTTCGGTTCTCTTGCAGATAATTGAAATATATATTTTTAGGCTACATATTCTTCCGACATTCAGCTTCTTTACAAAACTGCGTAAAGTATTGCATGAAAGGTTACTAGTTATTAGCATTTTGTGATGTGAACGCTTATCATAGGAAATAGCGATATGACAGATACTAAAGGGCTAAATTTGAGAAAATATAAATGAGCAAAATAAAATAAATAAATAAAGTGCATGGTAGTCATGCATGTTATCTCTCTTAAGTTGGGAAAAATGTATTATATCAGAATGCCTTTCTCAGTGGAAGAGCGGAGAGGACATGTGCGGGGGGAGGTTGAGGGGAAGAGAGGTAGGAGACTAATAAGGAAACGGACGAGGGGGGGGGAGGGGATATGTAGGACTCTATTGGAAGTATTCAGTGGGCTTGGTTCAGCCTGGGGGGTTTAAATTACTGGAGCGCCCAGATATGCGCCATCTCGTGGGTTCTGGCCTCTATGTTAATTGCAGATATGGGAAGGGTTTCAATAACCGAAACAGAGAAGCTGTCATCAAAAGATTGGTTGTAGGAAGCAGTGTGAGTAGGGATGGGATAGTTGAGGAAGGTGGGAGATTTGGTGGAATAGTGGTGGTTATTCATTCGGAGGGAAAGGGTGGTCGAGCATTCACCCACGCAGAAGGCAGGGCAGAAGTTACAGGAGAGGCGATATATAATGTTTTCTGAGGTGCAGGTGGCGTTGGATTTGGAGTTGGTAGTAAGGGACTTGGAGGATTTTAGAAATGGCTGTATTTGCAGCGTGCGCGATTGCATGGCACGGACAGGGGCGGAAAAGTGCCAGGGGTGCTCGCAGGTGATCTTGTGCAAGAGGTCTGGCAAATTCGGCGAGCGTTTAAACGAATTGGAGGGACAATTTGGAAGTAAAAGTAATGTGGACTGCCTGTTGTTGATAATTAGGAAGATTTCACGGATTATATGTTTAATTTTGTGGGTTCCGGGGAAGAAAGTAGTTTATAAGATCGCAGTAGCACTTTATAAGATCGCAGATACCAGTGTAAATTATGTTTTCGCGATACCTCAGGTTTTCTCGATACATAAGCTATCTTCTTCTACGTCATGTTCCTTTTCTATGTCTAACCCTGTCGGCCTAAGTTCTCTACCATACAGTGTTTCTATATATCCCTTCCATCTCTCTTGGATTTTTCCTGCTTCAACTATTATCTTACCCCCAAGGTAGTATATATATATATATATATATATATATATACTACCTTAATCAAAGAGTTCCCGGAATAACCACCGTGTGGCGCTCCCATCGTTCCGATTTGAGTTTTGTTTTTTTTGTTAAATTGGTACATCTGTTGTTGATATTCCCTTTAAATCTTAGTGTCATAACTTGACATTTGCAAAAGTTACGTAGCCAAGAGTACATCTATCTCTGTGTGTGTTGGCGATTTTTTACAATTGCAGAAATGGATTTAAATTT
Organism: Hetaerina titia; assembly: GCA_037158775.1. Lineage (NCBI taxonomy): Eukaryota > Metazoa > Arthropoda > Insecta > Odonata > Calopterygidae > Hetaerina > Hetaerina titia. The sequence goes on from CM073773.1 coordinate 119,868,240, forward strand.
GCAGCAACGAACTTGTATTAAATTTTGCGTAAAAAACGGATTTAGTGGCGCACGGACGTTGGAAATGTTGAAAAAGTGCTTCAGCAACGATTCTCTAAAAAAAACGGTCGTTTACCAGTGGCAAGAGCGGTTCAGAAGTGGTCGTGAGTCAATCGAAGATGATGTACGCAGTGGCAGACCATCGACATCGAAAGTCGGTGAAATTATTGATAAAGTAAAAGAAATGTTGGTCAATAACCGCAAATTAACCATCAGAGAAATAGCGGAGGACTTGAACATTGTCAATGGATCCGCCCAAGACGTTGTGGTTAATGATTTGTGTTTCCGTCGTGAAGCAGCAAAGTTGGTGCCAAAAGACCTCAATTTCATGCAAAAAAGAGACCGTGTTGACGTCGCAAAAGACATGATTTGCGAGGCTGAATCCGATCCCACATTCATCTAAAGGATCATTACTGGGGACGAGACGTGGGTTTATGAGTACGACACGCAATCCAGACATCAGGCAAGTGAATGGCGTTCACCAAATGAGCCGAGACCAAAAAAACCACGTCGTTTTCAGTCAAAAAAGAAGGCAATGCTGACGGTTTTCATGGATTACAACGGTGTAGTGCATCATGAATTTTTGCCAGAAGGCCAGAAAGTAAACAAAGAGTATCATTTGGGCGTTATGGGATGTTTGCGTAAAGCCATTCGCCGAAAGAGACCAGAAATCGTCGCACAGTGCGTCGAGACCGTCGCACAGTGCTATCATTATTCGTACTTTTTTGACGAAAAATGCAACAAATACCATCCAACAGCCACCGAATTCACCTGATTTGGCTCCCTGTGACGTCTTTCTGTTCAATAGAGTTAAAAACCATTACGGGGAACGCGTTTTAGCAGCCGAGAGGAAGTAATGGAAAAATCGCAGGAAGCACTGATGGACATACCGAAAACCGAATATAAAAAATGCTTCGAGGATAGGATCAAGCGCTGGGATAAATGTGTTGCAGTCGATGGGGATTACTTTGAAGAGGACAATATAGATTTAGATGAATAAACTTGTATTATTAATTTTCTGAATAAATTCCGGGAACTTTTTGATCAAGGTAGTATATATCGATGATGCGGAAGTACTCACGAGAGCAATATAACTTTTGGACGGCACAATAGAATATATATATATATAAATATATATATAAACATAAAATTAGGTTTTGGAAAGGGGAGAGGAAAACACAAAAAGGCGAGAACAGGACAGGTGGGGAAGGCGGATTTTAGCAGATCACAAATGTAAAAATATTTCCCTAATATACTTATATATATATATATACATATATATATACATATATATATATATATATATATATATATATATATATATATATATATATATATATAAGGCTGTGTAAAGCTTATCAACATCCGGGTATCAATGTCGTTCACTAATTGGGGGGTGGGGCTGGGTTGAATGGAGGTGGATTTGTTTCTTGCGAGGTGGTGGGACAATTAATTCATCCGCATACATTTTGTCATCCTTGTCCTGGGTTTTGAATTTTCAAGCCCTTATGTTGACTTGGTGAGTTGATGCCTTGGTCATGGGTGTTGTGGTATCTGTGGATGAATTGTTAATTTTCTGTGTTGCTTGTTACTATTTTCGCATCCTCCTTATTCCATCTCCGCTCCTCTCTGGCCTCCCTTGCCCCCTCCATAATCTCCTCCTTCAGCCCTCTCCCACCACCTGTTCTCCGCTCCACTTTCTCGCCATCCATATACCCACCTTCACCCACATTCAATAGTGTTTTCCATGATCAAAGGAAAGGGTGTTGTATTTGATAATCTTGATATTAAAACTCTGTACATTAAAGCAATAAAGGAATTGTCACAGAATGTGACCTGGCGGTACATCTCCACCGCCGACAATCCGGCCGATCGTCCGTCTCGGACCGTCCTTCCTCCCTATGCCAGATCGGCCGCCCATTCGGCGGTCGGATGGATAAATAGGAGGGACGAAGCCTGAGACGGCAGTCGGTTGGAATTGAAGGCACGTGGAGGTGGACTGCCAGATCTCTCTCGCTACCTACCGCTCAGACTCCCCCGCTACCTGTTTCTTCCCCTCTCCCTCGTCCCCTACTCTTTTTGCACCACGCACCCTTTTCCTCAATCATATCTTATCTTCCGAAGAAGACGGAGCTCGAGTCCGTCAAAATTATCAAGATATTATTGTGAGTGTTCTTTTTCTGTGTTCTCGTGCTGTGTGTTACTGTCTAAGTTTTTTTATTCATCACTTCCGTGTTACTTCGAAGAAATCATCTATACAAATATTATTATTAGGTAATCTACCGGTTAAAGTAGGTTTTTGGATGGACACAACTATCAAATAAACATTTTGTGACTCCCCACCTATCAAACTATTCTATATCAGGTCCCTCTTCATCTCGGTGTACTTCTTTCCTCCCTTCATCCCGTCCAACATCCTTATCCTGTTCCTACCCTTACCTCGCTTGCCCAACATTCTCCCCTCTATTACCCTCTTCAACATTCCACTACCGCTCAATACGCCTTTCATCCATTTTCCCTGCCTCCATAGGATTTCTCTCAACAAACCCCTCTCCTCCCCAACCATTTCTAGTACTTCCTCATTTGTTTTCCCTTCGGTCCATTTCACCTTCTCCATTCTTCTCCACACCCACATTTCAAAAGCCTCCAATCTACGTCTATTCTCCTGCTTGAGCGACCAGGTCTCCGCGCCGTACATAGCTACGCTCCATATCAGTTTTTACGAGTCTTGTCTTAAGATCTCTACTCAACGTCCCCGTCATCAACTCCCTCCTCCTTGAGAAAGCCTCCTTGCCTAGCGCAATTCTTCTCCTTACGTCCCTACCACTTTGACCGTATAGGTCCAAAACACTTCCTAGATATGTAAACTGCTCTACCTGCTCTATTCTTTCCCCACCTATTTTAATATTTAGCTTAGCCTTTTTCTTTCTGGAAAATCGCATAACCTTTGTTTTATTAATATTGATTCTCATCCCATATTTATCGCACTGAACCTCTAATTCACTCAACAAAGCTTGCAACCCCTTGGCTGACTGAGCAACTAATGCTAGGTCATCAGCAAACCTAACCAATTTTACGCATTCCCCTCCGACTTTCATTCCTACCTAGAGTCCTTCCCATGCCTCTTTAATCATTTCCTCAACGTATACGTTGAACAGTACCGGTGACAATGGGCAACCCTGCCTTACAACTCTTCCTAACACTGACCATCCGGACTCTCCGTTCCCCACTCGCACCTGAGCAGTCTGAGACATGTACAGGTTTCGAATCAGTCTCCTGTCCCTCCAATCCATTCCTATTTTCTGGAATACACGCATCAATTTTTCCCAATTCACTCTATCAAATGCTTTTTCGAAATCTACAAAACAGGCAAAAACGTCCTGATTGTATTCTATATTCCTCTCGACTAGTGATCTCATTACTGCAGTGGCATCACGCGTACCTCTTCCTTTCCTGAACCCAAGCTGATCATCCCCTAAGTAATCATTTGCCTTACTCTCTATCCTTTTGTTAATGATCCTGAGAATAACTTTAGCTGCGTGGGATATCAAACTTATCGTTTTGTAATCCTCACATGACGAAGCCTTTGCCTTTTTTGGAATAGGAACTAACACCGATCTCACAAAATCTTCCGGCCAGATTCCTTCCTCATAGATACTACGAATCAGTCCATATATGGCCTTCTTCCCACCTCTTCCTAACCATTTCAACATTTCTACAGGAATATTGTCCACCCCCACAGCCTTATTTGCTTTCATCTCCTTTAATGCCCTTTCTATTTCATCGTCCAGTATGCCTGGACCTAAGGTATCTTCTTCTACGTCATGTTCCTTTTCTATGTCTAACCTTGTCGGCCTAAGTTCTTTACCATACAGGGTTTCTATATATTCCTTTCATCTCTCTTGGATTTTTCCTGGTTCAAATATTATCTTACCCCATTTATCTTTAACTGTTAGCACAGATCTTGCCTTCTTACTTCCCGATAATAACTTAACCTTGCTGTATAGAGCACCAATTTCACCCTTCTTCTGTAAACTTTCCATATCCTCGCATTGCGTTTTCCACCATTCTTCTTTTGCTTTATTTGTGGCCGTTCTCAATTTATTGTTTAACTCTTTGTACTTCATTTTGCCTAACTCTGTGTTTACATTTTTCCATCTTCTTCTCTCATCCATCTTCGCAATCATCTCATCCGTTACCCATGGTTTCCTTATCCTTTTCCCGTTAACGGTTCCTATAGTGTCTTTAGTTGCTTCCAATATCCCTTTCTTGATATATTCCCATTTTTCTTCGATAGTACTCAGTTCTTTACCGTCATCCATTATTTTCTCTACAGCCTCCTGATACTCCTTCCTCGTTAATTCATTTACTGCTTCTAAATTCCATTTTTTAACCCGCCGCCCTTGCCTTATCTTCTTGAAATGAACATTACATTTCATAATAACTAAATTGTGGTCAGAGTCCGCATCCGCTCCTGGGAAACTGTGCGAATTTTTCACACTGTTCCTAAACCTGTGCCTAACCATAATATAATCTAACTGATACCTTTCTGAGTCACCTGGCATTTTCCATGTATACCTACGCCTTTTGTAGTCTCTAAACCATGTGTTAGTGATAACTAACTCCTGTCTCCTGCAGAATTCAAATGCTTTCTCCCCGCGTTCATTCCTCGTGCCTAACCCATAGTCCCCCACCTCACCACCATCTCTTCCATCGCCTACCGTCGCATTCCAATCCCCCATCACTTTCAAATGTTTGCCTGCAGGAACACTCGCGATTATATCCTCTAACTCATCATACATCATGTCGACTTCTTCCTCCTTGTGGTTGGTCGGTGGCATGTATACCTGAATAATGACCAAGTTCGTCGGCTCTGCTTTAATCTCCACGAGTAAAATTCTATCTGTCGCTTGCTCTATATTGACTACGCTTCTTCCTACCCCTTTATTTAAAATTACGGCAACCCCCCGTTGGCTCTCGTTCCCGCCGCTGTATATTACTCTATAAATGTCACTCCAGTAATCCCCGCTATCCTTCCATCTCACCTCGCAGAGGCCTAAAACATCTATGTTACCTCTTTCAATCTCTCGCTTAATATTTTCTAATTTGCCTCTCCTCAATATTGTCCTGTCGTTCCAGGTTCCTATTCTAACTACTTTCGCTTTCTTCTGAGTCTTCTGTCCTGCTGAAGTTATTTCTTCCCTGCAAGGGTTTCGTGGGATGACGACCGCGGACGCCTTGCCTCTCCCGCTGCCGGGCACGACACACGGCCTCTTGGGCCGAGTCCCGTAGTTGCCAGGAGTCATATTATCTTTAGTGCCCATCATTATATTCTTGGGAATCATAATTGAGGTGGTTTCCCGTTGCCTTCCTCAATAGTGTTTTTAACGTGACACCATCACTTAATGGCCGCCCCACTGGGGTCAGACGCCATTGCAGCCGCCTCACTGAGGAACAGCCGCTGCGTGGACTGCCTTTCGTCTGGCTCCTAACCTTCGACCTATCTGGCATGGAGACCCTTCCAGGATTAATTATTATTACTCCCGCCAGCACAGCTCTAGGGGTCATCGGAACACACAAGCCCTTCCACCACGACAAGGTTGTAGTTCATGGGACGGGCTATACAAATATATATGTATATTATATATATATATATATATATATATATATATATATATATATATATATATATATATATATATATATATATATATATATATATATATATATTCACACAAACATATACGTGCCGCGGTGGTCTAGTGGGTAGAGCGTTGGACTACTGTCCGTAGGGTTCCGGGTTCGATTCCCGGGCAAGGCACTTTGGGCACATGCAGCTCTACCCAAGCTAGTTGATTTTTCGGGTACCAGGTCTTCCTGGGAAACCATAACCGGCACAGGGAAAGGAACTGGCCCCCCTACCCTGATGTGTGAATATTCACACGCCGTCGGGTATGGTACCTGGTTGAGCTCTACCATCACCTACTAAACTGACCTTCGGGTTGGTTACTGTGTTTATGGTTTTTTTAATATATACATGTATAATGATTCGGAACACTTTGGCGCTTCACAAGATTGCAGATTTCAGTGTAAAAGTACCTTTTCTCGATAGCTCGGGTGGTTAGAGCATCCGCCCGGCAAGTGGAGAGATCCGGTGTTCAAGCCCCGGGCGAGGAAAATATTTTTACATTCGTGATCTGCTCACATCAGCCATCCCCACTTCTCTTGTGTTCGTCCTTTGTTTTTTTTCCTTTACCTTTTTTCTCTTCTGTATTTCAATGTGAATGAATATTTATTCGCCATATCGCGGTATGGACGCATTAATAGTGTATCAACCGACAAGGGTATGAGTGACCATAAATCAGTTATTATCAACTTGAACGTAGAAATAAAAAAGAGTGTTAAGCCAAAAAGAAAAATTTATAATTATCACAAAGAAGATTTTGAAACTTTTGCCAGCCATTTAAACTCTTCACTACACGATTTCAAAACGCGCTTAAGTCTTGCCACCGGTGAAGAAACTTGGACAGAGTTTGTCCAAATTGTGCAAAAAGGAATAACAGATTTCATCCCTGTAAAATACGTTACAGCAAATCGCGACCCCAGGTGGTACAACAAAGGCGTTAAAAAAGCCCTTCGAAAGCAGAGAATGCTACACTCTAGGGTAAAGAAAGCATGTCTTAACTCATCAACCTTGGGCAATAAACAGCTTTTGGACAAGTATAGATCCTCTAAAATTGAAACTAAAACACAATTACGTAGCGCTTTGCAAGACTTTAAGCGTAAAGTACTCTGCGAGTATTTGAACACTGACCCCAAAGCCTTCTGGTCATATGTTAGGGAAGTAAATGGGGGTCAACAAACAGTGGCTTGCTTAAGGGACTGCAACAATATCATTCATACTGACAGTAAGGGTAAAGCCAACATTCTAAACGAATTCTTCCAGAGCGTCTTCACGAACGATGTAGCCACCGCGTATCTCCAAGAAACAATATATACTGAACCCATGGCAAAAATAACAGCGGACGAGCAAGGAATTACCAAATTGCTCAAAGACATTAAACCGTACAAATCCCCGGGTCCCGAAGACATACCAGCTAGGGTGCTAAAACACTTAGCTCCTAACATCGCCCCTTATCTCGAATTTATATTTAACACATCAATGACTGTGTGCAAAGTCCCTAAGAATTGGAAAACCGCGCAAATAACGCCTATTTTTAAAAGTGGTGACAGGGAGGACCCCAGCAATTACAGACCCATTTCTCTCACTTCTATATGTTGCAAAATTTTAGAGCACATAATTGTCAGTTCCATAATGTGACATCTTGATAACATTAACTATTTAAGTGACAATCAACACGGATTCAGAAAAACCTGCTCATGCGAGACCCAATTAGGATTGTTCACACATGACTTACTTTTATCGGGTGAAAGTGGTAGGCAAGTGGATGCGATCTTTTTAGACTTTCAAAAGGCATTTGATAAGGTTCCGCATGGTAAACTCATCCATAAATTAAAGGGCGCAGGTATACACAAGGGGGCAATAAATTGGGTTGAAGACTTCCTTTCAGACCGGGAACAGAGGGTAGTCCTTGACGGCGCTAGTTCTACCAGCGTACGAGTAACCCCGGGGGTTCCTCAGGGAAGTGTTATCGGACCGTTACTATTCTTGATTTTTGTTAAAGATCTGAACCGCGAAGTGAAAAGTAAGATAAGGATGTTCGCGGATGACACAGTGATTTATCGGGAGATATATGGGGATGAGGATCGTTTAACTCTAGCACGTGATTTAAATAGCATTAATGAATATTGTTCAAATTGGGGATTGCCTTTAAATCTTAATAAATGTTCGGTGGTAAATTTCTTTAAAAGATCCACGGGATTAGTTTACAAATTAGCTAGAGTTGATCTTGAAGTAGTTGATACGGTGAAATACCTAGGTGTTACATTCACTAAAGACTTTACATGGGGGACCCATATACGTAAAGTCTGCGGGCAAGCATATAAAAAATTAGGATTTATTAGACGCATTGTCGGCAGAAGTGACTCCAAGGTCAAGGAACGTTGTTATCACGCTCTTGTAAGGCCCATTTAGAATATGCATGTAGCGTATGGGATCCGTGTGAAAAAGGCCTCATTCGGAAAATTGAGAAGGTCCAACGCCGGGCAGCTCGTTTCGTGGAAAACTGTTACGATAAAACGAAAAGCGTCACTGAAATGCTTATGGAGTTGGGATGGGAATCATTGGAAGAAAGACGACTCAATGCCAGGTTAAACTTACTAAATAAATTCAGATCCGCATTTTTCAGCACCGAGGTCTCGAAAATTATTCGCGCTCCAACATACATTGGTCGCTTGGCTCATGGGTACAAAATTCGGGAAATAGATGCCAGGACTAGCAGACTCAAGGACTCCTTCTTCCCACGGACAATACGGGATAACAACTGTAGGGTCACACTCGGAGATAACAAAAATGCCACTTGCCACCCTCGGCGTGTAGGTAACAATTAGTTAAACTCAATTGCATGCACTTTCACTAACCTCCTGTGTGTTGTGTCAAAACCCTTCCCGCATGCCATTAAGTAATGTATTGCTGTTTACAGTAATGCGGTAATTCTTTTTTCCTTTTTTGGGTGGTGACCTAACACCCCCCGCCACACGCCCTTGCGGCGGCCTTCCGGGTATTATGTAGATGTAGATGTAGATTTCATGTTTGAATTTATGCATATGTCTGAGACTTAGATGCGGTAAAGAAGTGGATGGAAGAGAGTCGATTTATCAAAAGCATGTGAAAATGTGGCTATGATAACGTTAAGCTCATGATGAGCCGATTGCCGTTACAGACGAATGAAGGGCTAATGTAATGGGTAAACAAACGTATGAGGAATGGAGCACATGCTATTGCTTATCATTGGTTTTATTCATGCTCCTTTTATCAAATTGTTATATTTTCATAAAAAGCATTTCATTTTTTTCGCTTTAATTATATATTTTTTAATGATGATGGTGCTTTAGTGATATATTAGCTGCGCGTTATGTACTATTACCTTTTTTTTGCCGAAATGTTTTCTTGCGTCTATTTTTTCATATGAGTGGCATGGCCGTAATTGATAGGGCATTCTCCGGCGAACACTTCCCTGATAGCTTGCACGGACTCATGTAGATGTCATTGCGAGTCTTTCTCGGACTTCTTTTCAGCCTTACTAATTTTTTAAGGTTATCGATCTCATTCCTCTAGAATGAGATGACTTCAGATGCTCACAACAAAGAATACTACTTTGCATTATTTGTGCCAATTCGTAGTCTTCATCTGATTTATAGTTTTGTGATGCTGCATCCAATAGACAGTGAACCGATTTCCGGGGAAAATCCGCCGACGAGCCGATCCGGGGCCCACAAAAGGGATCCCACCACCCGCGGAGCGTCAAATCGAGGCCCCTCGCTTGAAAAATGGTCGCTTCACTGCGCCCCTATGACGGGTGCAGCTGCCCTCCTCGCTGTACCGTGCGCCACATCCCTCCAGAGACGCGCATCCTAGGGAACTCGCCGATTCTTAAGTCGCTCTCGCACGCGGGATTACGGTGGGTGGCGGGGGGTGAAAGGAATTTTTGGCGGCGGAGCGGGACTTTAAGGGAATTTTCGGCCGGCCCTCGTTTCGCTGTCGCCAGAGTTATGGGGCGGCGGGGGCCTCGGGGACAGTACACGTGTTTTTTTAGTCCGAGTGTTAAGAAGAAGAACTTGCCTCCCCCTCCGTCCCGCCCCTCTCCGCCCTCACCTCCGCCCCCAATACCGCCTCCAACCAGGTTTCGTAAACCTCTGTCGTGGCGCGGTGGGGACGTCGCTCTGCGGGTGCTTGTTTTTTTATTAATGGGTGGACTCCCTCGCGCTATTACCCTCCACTGCCCTCCTCGGCGGGGGGGCGGCGACACCCACTTCCGCTCCCGCCTCCTCTCCCCTCCCTTCCACTAGCTCTTCCTCCACTCCGTCGAATGGAGGATGCCATCGAGACGAGGCGAGAACGCCCGCTTCCGCCTCGAGGCCGGGCGATGGACGGGCGCCTCTGCCATCGAGAGGTCTCCGTGCTCGCCGAAGAGTGTCAACCCTGGCAAAGAAGTTGAACGAATGAATTCCGGGCGATGTGTCTGCGCGCTTAACACGTCCTAAGTTCGAAATACCCGCGCGGCAACCCTTGACTGTCCGTATGTGAACATGCACTCTTCATTTTATTCATTTCAAAATGTCGATGCCCTCTCTCCTTAGCACGCTTGGAGATATTCAGTTTGTTCGATAGAAACTCGAGTATTAACTCGTGAATGGCCTCACCTTTGCGTGCATATGTCAACGTCACAACACATGCTTGTTTAACTTGACATCTAATGAGCTCTAGTCTCGTCAATGAAATACAGTCTCTAGCTGAAGACAATTTTCTAAGCCTGATGATCACACGGATTGAAGTAGCAATCTATCCTCTCTGTGATTTTGAGAGATTTGAAAATCGAAGACGTTCCCCTAGTTCCTTGTCACTTTTGTGAATAGTTCCCATGCGGTATATCCGTGTTGCACCCAAAACCGATCCAAACGCCATTCTGTTACTTGTTAGATATTGAGCGTGTTTCGAGTATGCTGTCCGAGGGAATCCTTCATCATACGAATGAAAACGTATTCATCTACAAAATACCAAGCAAGCTGCCACAAGGGCAAATCTCCGGGACCTGATGAGATACCGGCGCGCGTGTATAAAGAACTGTCGGCTGAAATTGCCCCATATCTAGATATAATATTTAAGAAATCATTAGCAGAAGAAAGCGTGCCAAACGGCTGGAAGGTAGCTTCGGTAACACCCATATTTAAAAACGGAGACAGGGAAGACCCCAGTAATTATAGGCCAATATCGCTGACTTCACTTTTCCTGTAAGAATCTTGAACACATCATTGTTAGTTCCATGATTAGGCACCTCGATAGCCAAGATTTATTGATTAATAACCAACACGGCTTCCGTAAGGGTAGATCCTGCGAAACTCAACTCGCCTTTATTGTACATGATATATTGAACTCCGGTGAAAGTAAAATTCCAGTTGATGCGATATTCCTATATTTTAAGAAAGTTTTCGATAAAGTCCCTCATTGCAAATTACTGGCGAAATTGGAATCCCATGGAATACACGAAAGTATTATTAATTGGATTAAACAATTCTTAAGTGATCGTGTCCAAACAGTCGTCCAGGATGGTGTATCATCCGATACTGTCAAGGTCACGTCGGGTGTACCACAAGGAAGTGTCATAGGTCCCCTCTTATTCCTTATTTACATAAATGACCTCAGTACCGTAGTTAATAGCAAGCTCCGTCTTTTCGCCGATGATGCAGTAATTTATGGGGATATCCGAAGTCACGAAGACAGAGTCGTGTTAGCCAACGACAAAAGGCAATTTAAAATTGGTGCGATACATGGCAATTGGAATTAAATTTAAAAAAATGCGTATTAATACATTTTTGGGAAAGAATAGTTCCATCCCTTATAGTTACAAAGTGAAACAAACCAAAATCGCGAGGGTAGATTCCTTTAAATACTTGGGTGTAACAATTACTCACCATTTGTCCTGGGGAAAACACATACGAGAAATATGCGGTCGTGCTAATAAAAAATTGGGATTTGTGAAAAGAGTGCTAGGTAATTGCGACGAAAAGGTGAAAGAACGATGTTTCCTTGCCTTGGTCAGGCCTCACCTAGAGTATGCTGCCAGTATATGGGATCCTCATAATATAAATTTGGTTTCGGAATTAGATCGATTTCAGCGGAGGGGGGCTAGATTTGTCAAACATTGGTATGACCAACTCAGCAGCGTATCCACTTTGCTAGACAATTTAGGTTGGGATTCTCTTACACAGCGGCGTTTCCAATATAGATTCAACTTATTAAAACATTTAAAGATGGGCCCATTTCCGATGACATCAAGGATATAATACGAACCCCAACGTATTACGGTCGAATGGATCACGAATATAAGACTGGAGAGATAGACTGCAAGACTGACAGGTTTAAAATGTCATTTTTTCCAAGAACGATAAGGGACCGGAATGCTTGTAGTTGAAATTCCCCAGGACATAGTTCATAACAATAAGTATTAACGTACAGGTTAGGGACTGCGCGAGGAAATGTGTGTATGTATGTGTATATATATATATATGTATATTTTAATATATGCATATATATATATATATATATATATATATATATATATATATATATATATATATATATATATATATATATATATATATATGTGTGTGTGTGTGTGTGTGTGTGTGTGTGTGTGTGCGCGTGTGTGTGTGTGCGTGTGTGTGCGTGTGTGTGCGTGTGTGTGCGTGTGTGTGCGTGTGTGTGTGCGTGCATATATATATGTGAATATGTATATATATGTATCTTTTTTTTTACAGGTTCCCCCCACCTTTCCTCACTAAACCCCCAAACCCCTCAACCCTTAGCCTTCCCTCATGGTGCTACACCCCTGCCACACACCTTTTTGGTGGCTCGCAGGGTATTTATGTAGATGTAGATGTAGAAGGACGTGTGGTGGGGGTGTTAGGTCTCCTGCAGTAATCCGATTCACATAAATCATTAGGCGTTTATCAACAGTATGGAACGTTATCGGTTAATTATTATTGGCAGTAGTCTATTATATTAGTGTAAATTTTTGATGGACCCAGGCACTGAACACTTCTGTACTTAAAGGCTCTAGCTAAATCTATTATAGCCTTTCTGGGTATTTTGATGACTTTCGATGCATTCTTCATTCTTTTTCCGGGCTATTTTCGAAGTGGAGAAAGGATTCCTAGATGGCAAATCTCCTCCTCACCCGTTTCGTCAATCCTTTTGCTTATCCTTTTCGTTTTGATTTGAGGGATAGAACATCGGGAGCAAGATGGGTAAGACGCATGCTGGACGATCCACCCACGCACGCCCCGCATTGAATGTTCCATTCACACCCCAAGAAGCACGCTTGACATCCAGGGCTTTTTCGTATAATTTAGCCAAATAGCTAACCAGTTGGATTTCGCCCTATCCTTCTGTGCGTCATCGCATTGCACGAAGCCACTTCTTATCACTTCGGTTTATTTCCGGGCGGACGCCTTTGCGATTCGTATTCCAACCCAATATTATCGCCATTGATTCCGAATGGGATACCTTATATCCTTAGTCGAAGTGGAAGCGCTCTAACGTTTGTGATTACCTCTTTAACCCATAGATTAGGAAGAGATTTTCTTAACGATATACGTACAAACCGTCGAAAAACATTGATGTAAGGTAGTAACTCTTATTGAATAACAGCATTAATACGATTGCATTTTATAGTTATGCTTAGTATTGTATTTTTTGCAAAATTTACAATCTGATAGTTTTACAAGAAGCAGGTTTGTCGTTTGTTTGATACCAATTAAATGGGGTAAATTCTCTTGTCAAAGGGTTATATTTAAAGATTGAGATTAGAGTTACATCTTGCTGACCTAAGTTATTTATCGTACAGTTCTTCTATACATTCATTCCAATCTCTCATGCATCTTTCCTGTTTCCAATATTATTTTCCCCGACTTATCCCAGGCAAACACGTATCTTCTCTTTTCATTTCCCGATAGTGTTTTAAATTTCTTATACAGCGCACCAATTTTACCCTTCTTCTGCAACCTTTCCTTATCCTGTCTTCCACTATGCTACTTTCGCTTTATTTGTAAACCGTCTCTATTTATTATTTAACTCTTTGTTCTTCCTTCAATCTAATTCTGTGTTTACGTACTGGAATTTCCTTCTCTAATTAATTTTTTCAATAATATCATCCGTGATACATGGTTTCCTTGTCATTTTCCCATTAACGATTCCTATAGTTTCTTTTGAGGTTTCTAATATACCATCACTGTTATTATTCCGTTTTTCCTCAGCAGTACTCAGATCCTTTCCCTATTCATCATTTTCTTTACAGAAATAAGATATTCCTTCCTTTTCATTCAAGTAAATGCTTCTATATTCAATTTCCTAACCCGCAACCCCTGCCTTATCACTTTATAACACCTAAATTGTGGTTAGGCGTTCTAGGGAAGCTGTGCGAATTGATCATACTGTTTCTGAATCTGTGCCTAACCACAACATAATTAAACGGATACCTTTCTGAGTAACCTGGCATTTTCCATGTACACCTACGCCTTTTGTGGTGTCTAAACCATGTGTTGCTGATGACTAAACCTTGTCCACTGTAGAATTCAATTCCTTTCTCCCCGCGGTCAATCCTAGGGTCTAAATCGTAGTCCCCCACCTCATTACCATATCTTCCTTCGCCTACCTTCGCATTTTTATCCCCCATCAATATCAAATATTTCCCTGCAGGAACAAAGAATATGCCTTCCAACTGATCGTATATCCTATTGACTTTTTCCTCCTTGTGGTTGCTCGGTGGCATTTATACCTGAGCAATGACCAAGTTCATCGGTTCTGCTTTTACTTCCGCTTGTTATATTCAATCGGTTGCTTTTTTTATGTTACTACGCTTCTTCCTAGCTTTTACTTTTTATCAATACTATGGTAATCCATCGCTGGCTCTCGTCCCATCTGCTGTATATCAATGTGTAACTTTCCTTCCAAATATCCCCGCTCTCCTTCAATCTTACCTCGCATATCTAATATCGCCTCTTTCCATCTTGAGCTTAATATTCTCCAATTTGCCTGTACTCTACATTGTCCTAACGTTCCAAGTTCCTATATAATGAAAAGAGAAACTTTGTAATTCCACATAGATTTATTAGACGGACGGCCTAGGTTTAGAATTGGCACGTCATCATCAGGTACATTTTGCACCTGATGATGACGTGCCACGTCGAAACCTAGGTCGTCCGTCTAATAAATCTATGTGGAATTACAAAGTTTCTCTTTTCATTATGTTAAGTCGATTCCATGAAGTCACGCCCGAGACAACGAATTATTCCAAGTTCCTATTCTACCTCATTTCGTTTTCTTCTTTTGTCTTTTGTCCTGCTGCTGTGGGTTTTCCTTTGCAACGGCTACGGACGATAACGACCAAGCCTAGACTCTCTCGAAGCTGGGATGACACAGTCGATTTGCGCCGAGTCCCATAGTCGCCAGGGCTCATATTCTCTATGCTGCCCAAAATAAAATATCTTCGGAATAATAATTAAGGTGGTTTTCTGTTACTTTTGCCGATAGTGTTTTTGCGTGGCACCATAATTTAATGGCCGCCTGCCGGAGGAAGAGACACTTCGGCGACTGCCTTTCATCTAGCCCCTTAACTTCAAACTCTCTGGAATGGGTAACCCCATACATGGTGCCATTATCATTGATCCGGTCAGCACAACTCTATGAATCATAGAAGGGTGAATGACCTTTCAACGCGTGAAGATTTAGTGCAAGGAAAGCGAAAAATAAATAAGTAAATACATATATACGAGGGTCATCCGGAAAGAAGTATCCGTTCGTGAAATAAAGACACAAAAGTAAATATTAACAAACATAAAAAATTTTATTTGAAAGAGGATACTTTAAACTACTTCTCAACATAATCTCCAAGCAAATTAAGGCATTTGACATAACGTGTGACAAGTTTCTGTATTCCTGCTGCATAGTCCTTCGCCGCCAGCTAATTGAGATACAGGGTCACTCCTTCTTTAAGTTCTTCATCGCTGTCAAATCTTTTTCCTGCCAAAAAGTCTTTAAGCTTTGTAAAGAGATGAAAATCTGAAGGGGCCAAGTCCGGGCTATACGGTGGATGGTCGAAAGTTTCCCATTTGAATTGCTGCAAAAGTTTTTGTGTTATCCCAGCTGCATGAGGCCTGGCATTGTCATGAACGAGAATGACACCAGTAGACAATAGACCTCGCCGCCGATTTTGTATTGCCCGCCGTAATTTCTTTAATGTTTCACAATACGCATTGGCATTAATAGTGTCTCCACGGGCCATAAAATCAATAAGCAATACACCTCGTCGATCCCAGAAAATGGTTGCCATGAGTTTCCTGGTGGACAGAACTGTCTTGAATTTTTTTGGTTTGTTTGGTGAATGAGCATGATGCCACTCCATTGATTGTCGTTTACTCTCAGGTGATGCATAACAAACCCATGTTTCGTCACCAGAAATTATGCGAGTCAAGAAAGAGTCTCCTTCATCAGAATAACGTCCCAAAAACGTCAGTGCTGCAGCCATACGCTTGGTTTTGTGCTCATCTGTAAGCATGCGAGGGACCCATCTTGCAAAAATTTTTGCATAATGCAGATGGTGTTTAACAATTTCATGAACAATTGTTCGAGAAACATTGGGAAAATGCTCACAGATGTCATCAATTGTGACGCGCCGATCGTTCCTCACGAATTCGTCAACTGAGCTCACCAGTTGGTCTGTAATGACAGACGGTCTCCCCGAACACCCGAACAGACGACTCGTCCATTACATTGTCTCCATACACCTCCTTTAATTGGCGATGTATATCACACGGGCGAACGTTTCTTGCATTGAGGAATTT
Organism: Hetaerina titia; assembly: GCA_037158775.1. Classification (NCBI taxonomy): domain Eukaryota; kingdom Metazoa; phylum Arthropoda; class Insecta; order Odonata; family Calopterygidae; genus Hetaerina; species Hetaerina titia. The sequence continues at coordinate 119,884,800 of CM073773.1, forward strand.
AATCACTGCCCTCACTTCACAACTGGCGGCGTTCTCAATTTTTTTAAACATTGTAAACAATCACAGAAACAACACAGGCAATGCTAGCGTCACGCAACTTGGCTCAGAGAAGGCAGACAAGCCACTGAAACTATCTGACCTCGTCCAGCGGCTACTCGCGTCGTCAGCACTTCATGCGGCACGAACGGGTACTACTTTCCGGATGACCCTCGTATATTATTATGAGGTAATCTGCCGGTTAAGCTAGGTTTTGGATGGACACAACAATTAAATAAATATTTTGGGACTCACAAGAAAACACAATCCAGCTACTACTCCAGCCAGCTCCCGACAAAACACAATCCAGCAACCTACACTACTTCAGATCTCTCTTCATCTCTGTGTACTTCTTCTCTCCCTTCATCCAATCCTACATCCCTACCCTGTTCCTGACCTTTTTCTCGTTTAGCTAACATTGGCTCACCATCCCTAGTACTTCCTCATTTGTTTTCCTTTCGGTCCATTTCACCTTCTCCATTCTTCTCCACACCCACATTTCAAAAGCCTCCAATCTACGTCTATCCTCCTGCTTCGGTGACCACGTTTCCGCGCCGTACATAGCTACGCTCCATATCAAAGTTTTACGAGTCTTTATTTAACATCTCTACTCAATGCCCCCGTCAACAACTCCCTCCTCCTTCAGAAAGCCTCCTTGCCTAGTGCAATTCTTCTCCTTAGGCCCCTACCACTTTGACCGTATTGGTCGAAAACACTTCCGAGATATTTAAACTGCTCTACCGGCTCTATTTTCTTCCCGCCTATTTTAATATTTAGCTTAGCCTTTTTCTTTCTGGAAAATCGCATAACCTTTGTTTTATCAATATTGATTCCCATCCCATATCTATTGCACTGAATTTCCAATTTCTCAACAATGTTGTAACCCCTTGGCCGGCTGACAAACTAATGCTTGGCCATCAGCAATTCTAACTGATTTTACGAATTCCCCTCCGACTTTCATTCCTACCTCCAGTTCATCCCATGCCTCTTTAATCATTTCCTCTACATAAACGTTGCACAGCACCGGTGAAAATTGGCAACCCTGCCTTACCCCTCTTCCTAACACTGCCCATCCGGATTCTCCGTTCCTCACTCGCACCTGAGCAGTCTGAGACATGTACAGGTTGCGGATCAGTCTCCTGTCCCTCCAATCCATTCCTATTTTCTGCAATACACGCATTAACTTTTCCCAATTCACTCTATCAAACGCTTTTTCGAAATCTACAATACTGGCAAAGACGTCCTGATTGTATTCTATGTTCCTCTCGATTAGTGATCTCATTGCTGCAACGGCATCACGCGTACCTCTTCCTTTCCTAAACCCAAACTGATCATTCCCTAAAAAATCATTTGCCTTACTCTCTATCCTTTTGTTGATGATCCTGAGAATAACTTTAGCTGCGTGGGATATCAAACTTATTGTTCTGTAAACCTCACATGACGAAGCCTTTGCCTTTTTTGGAATAGGAACTAACACCGATCTCACAAAATCTTCCGGCCAGATTCCTTCCTCATAGATACTAAACAATAAGTCGATATAGAGTCTTCCTCCCAAATTTTCCGTAACATTTCAGTAGTTCAGCAGTTGTCTACCTCAACGGCCTTTCATCTCCTTAAATGCCCTTTCTATCTCGTCGCCGAGAGGGATCTAAGGAGCTAAGGTTTATTCCTCCACGTCTCTTCCTGTTCCAGGTCTATTCTTGTTGGCCTAATTTCTTTGCCATACAGCGCTTCTATGTATTCCTTCCATGTCTCTTGGATCTTATCTGTGTCAACTATTATCTTACTCCACTTATCTTTGGTTCTGAGAACAGATCTCCGCTTTTTACTTCCTGATAATAACTTAACCTTTCTGTCTAGCGCCCCTAGTAAAAAACCGTCTCTATCATACTTAAGGTCCCGTGTTTTTAATTGCTTATCATTAATCAAGCTCGAAGAATTCTGCATATTCGGGTTTTCATCGCGTTGTTGTTTGAAGCCGACATCAGTTTCGCCGAAGTTGCGTCCGGCGTTTTCAGGTCGAAGATGAGGGACTCGGATTTTGGCCGTCCTTATATAGGTGGTCCCGTCCAGGTGCTGCTCTCTGTTTGGTCCTTTTTCAGAGGACTATCTTCCACGCGTTGTGGAGATGGTAGCCTTCATCTCTATTGAAATTCGCCGAGTTTTTGGCTATCTCAATAGCTTCTCTGATTAGGCGTGGGTAATATCTACTTTCTTTACTTATGATTGTAGCGTCATGGAATAGAATGCCATGGCCGGGTTCACTCCATGTGTGTTCGAAGATGGCCGAGAGGTGAAACTGTTTATTCGTTGTTGCCCCGAGGTGTTCTTTCATCCGAACTTTCATAGCCCGGCAGGTTTCCCTGATGTAGGCTTTCCCACATGAACAGGGTACTTGATAGACCCCTTCGTATAGGTCTTTCGTGATTTTGTCCTTCGGTCCAGGGAGCGCGTCCGCTATTTTCTTGGTGCGGTTTCCGAAAAGATAACCAAAATCCTTAAAAAGCAAGACGTGGTGACAAGATTCAACTGCACGACAAGGCTTTAGACAGAGATAGTATTAAATACATAAGAGGAAGATGTTACATAAAAGAGATACAAAAGGGAGGAATTTGTTGACAAATATTCCTAATTTGTTCCGAAGAACCTATTATTTTAAATTTGATATGAATCGGAGTTTTCAATGGGGACGGGAACTGGTGTTTGAGGCAAAAGGTAAGGGTTTATGGAAGGCTGAAAACTAGTTGTGGAGAAGCATGGTAAAAATGAAACGGGCATGAAGGAAAATGGACGAGGAAGTCCATTTACCTTCCCGAGAGGAAATCGAAGGAAGCAAGAAAGGTCATTGCATAGCATATCCAGTAGTGATGAAATGTTGCTGGTGGCCTCAGTAAAGGATAAATTTATATATTCTCGAGTTAAGATGGGTAAATGATAGCTCCACCAGCACGGAGGCAGTAATAGTAATTATAGCCGGAAAATGCTTAACTGCGTTGCAGGCTGTCAGGGCCAGCGTATTGTAGCAGTGTGTGCGTCGATCGAATTAACATTCTCGTCGTCTAATGGAACGGACGCCTTGGAGTGAGGCGAACCCACAGGGGCAGCGACGCCTCAATGCCTTCGTGGGCGGCCCTGACCAAGCGGAGCTCAGGGCGCCTCGCGTCGCGGTAGACCCGCGAGATTCCCATGTTTTAATAACGCCCCTTGCGCTCGCTCCAATCACGGGAGGAGCCTCCCCCCCGCCCGCAGGGGTCTCCGCCATCCCTTCGATCGATTTGGTGCCTCTATCGGGTCGATGGATTGTCAGCTCGATCAGTCATCGGCCTCCTCCGCCATCAATCACCCATCACGTTGGCAGAGGGACGCTAACTTCCTCCTCGCCCATCCCACTCTGAAAAGCTAGGCAATGAATGCGTACGTGTGTCAGAGATATATGCTGTTTGGGGTAAATAATCAAAGATTTTCTCCGAACTCTTCTCAATTGCGCCCTGAGGTGTTACCAAAGGATGTGGACCCGGGTTCGAATCCATCCGTGTGAAAGATTGACTGCTTACCGCTTCTTGTTTGGTCTCGTGAAGGAATCTCTTTATGGGTAAACTTGAAGAAAAATTTCTCCAGCAACAAACCCTTAAACCACTCTTCTGGGCCCGTTATATTGATGATATTTTCCTCCTTTGGTCCCACGGACGCGATAACTTGTCATCCTTTATTTCCTCTCTCAACTCCTCCTCCTCGGTTTCTTTCACTTCCTCTATATCAGACTCAAATCTCACCTTTCTAGACATTGACATTCATCTCCAGAACAATAAGTTTTATACCTCAGTCCACATTAAACCGACCAACACCCAAAAATATCTCCATTTCAATAGCTGTCACCCATCGCACACAAAACGCTCCATCCCCTTCTCACTCTCAGTCCGCGGCCTTCGTCTCTGCAACAGCACCCCCCCCAAACAGAAATACATTGACCAGTTACACGTTTCTCTCAGAGAATGTGGGTACCCTGAAACACTGCTCAACAGGAAAATTCTAAACCTTCAACCCAATACACTCCTCTCCCCAAACCAGACCGACCAAAATGCCCTCACCTTATCACCACTTTCTTCCCCGGATCCCAATAAAATTAAACAGATAATCCGTGAACTCTTCCCAATTGTTAGCAATAGTCAATCCACACCACCTTTATTCCCAATTTGTCCCTCCGTTTCATTTAAACGCCCGTCAAACCTGCGTGATATCTTCAAGTCTATAAAACCAGCTACGAGCACCCCTGTCTCTTCCCTGCCCTGTCCGCACCATGCAACCGCCCACGCTGTAAATGCTGCCATCTCCTAAGACCTTCCACGTCCCTTATTACCAACTCCCAACCCATAGCCACCTGCACCTCTAAAAACATTATATATCGCCTCTCCTGTAACTTCTGCCCTGCCTTTTATGTGGGTGAATGCACGACCACCCTTTCCCTCCGAATGAATAACCACCGCTATTCCACCAAATCTCCCACCTTCCTTAATTATCCCATCCCTACTCACACTGCTTCCCACAACCAGTCTTTTGATGACTGCTTCTCCGTTTCAGTGATTGAAACCCTTCCTAATTCCGCTAGTAACATAGAGGTGAGAACCCGCGAGATGGCACATATCTGGGTGCTCCAGTCCTTCAAACCCCCCGGGCTGAACAAAGCCCACTAATTTTATCCAATGCTGCCTACATTTCCCCTCCACCACCTTGTCCGCTTCCTATTGGCCCCTTCCCTCTCCTCCTCCTTATATATATATATATATATATATATATATATATATATATATATATATATATATATATATATATATATATATATATATAGATGATATCTTCGCAGTAACACGGAAGTGTTGAATAAAAAACTTAGACAGTAACACACAGCACGAAAACATATAAAAAGAACACTCACAATATTATCTTGATAATTTCGACGGACTTGAGCTCCGACTTCTTCGGAAGATAAGATATGACTAAGGAAAAGGGTACGCGTTGCAGAGAGAGTATGGGACGAGGGAGAGGGGAAAAAAGTAGGTAGTGGGGGAGGGGTGAAGGAGAGGTATATGGAGGGGGAGAAAGCGGAGCGGGGAACAGGTTGTGGGAGAGGGGTGAAGGAGTAGGTTATGGAGGGGGGAAGGAAGGCCAGAGGGGAGCGGAGATGGAATAAGGAGGATGCGGAAATAGAAACAATCGACACAGAAAACTAACAATTCATCCACAGATCCCACAACACCCATGACCAAGGCATTAACTCATCAAGTCATCATAAGGGCTTGACGAGTCAAAACACAGGACAAGGATGACAAAATGTATGCGGATGAATAAATTGTCCCACCACCTCGCAAGAAACAAATCCACCTCCATCCATCTCAGCCCCACCCCTCCATTTAGTGAACGACATTGAGACCCGGATGTTGATAGGCTTTACACAGCCATATAAATGCCAATTCCATTGTTTTTAATTTTATAGGGTTATCGGATGGGGAAAGGGATGCTAGAACGGAAATATTGTAACAGTGGTTGAAGGGGGTGTTGTGGTGGGAGGCATGTTTTGGGATGGGAAGACCCGCGGACGGGGAGGAGGGATTACATGAGGCGCGATGATTGTTCACCCTGAGGTTCAGGGGTGTAGAGCACTGGCCTATATAAAATGCCGGGCAGGGTTTGCAAGTCAGAAGATAGATTACATTCTGAGATGTGCATGAGGAGTGGGGGAAGGGCGGGAGAGAGTTAAAAGGTGGGATGGAGAGGGGTGGAGTGGTGAAAATAGGACAAGTTTTGCATCTAGCTCACAAGCACGGAGTGGGTGTGATTCTGGGGGTGGGATGGGATTTGGAAAGAGGCTTGGTGGATTTGAGGAGATCTGATAGGTTGGCGGGCCGTTTGAAGGTAACAGAAGGGCATTTAGGAAGAAGGTTGGACGAAACGTTGTGATTTTTGAGGATGGGGTACAGGTCTTTTTAAGGATGAATTTAAGGGACTGGATGCCAGGGAAGTAGGTGGTGCATATTGAGAGAGGGTGGGAGTCTGTGGTTGAGGGAGGATTGGGGGTGTAGGATTGTTTTAGGATTTTTTTGTGAAGGAGAGAATCTGGGTATCCCCGTTGGAGGAGGGAATGGTGAAGGTTGTTGAGGTATTTGTTGAGGGATTCGGGATGGTTGCAAAAGCGGTGCCCGCGGATAGAGAGGGAGTAAGGGAGGGAGCGTTTGGTGTAGTAGGGGTGGCAGCTGTTAAAATGAAGGTATTGTTGTTTGTTAGTAGGTTTAGTATGTACGGAGGTTAGAAATTTGATGTTAGTTAGGGAAATATTTACATCGAGGAAAGTGATCTGTGATGATGAGATGTTGGAAGTGAAAGAAAGCTTTCTTATATATATAGGCCAGTGCTCTACACCCCTGAACCTCAGGGTGAACAATCATCGCGCCTCATGTAATCCCTCCTCCCCTTCCGCGGGTCTTCCCATCCCAAAACATGCCTCCCGCCACAACACCCCGTTCAACCACTGTTACAATGTTTCCGTGCTAGCATCCCTTCCCCCATCCGATAACCCTATAAAATTAAAAACAATGGAATTGGCATTTATATGGCTGTGTAAAGCCTATCAACATCCGGGTCTCAATGTCGTTCACTAAATGGGGGGGGGTGGGGCTGAGATGGATGGAGGTGGATTTGTTTCTTGCGAGATGGTGGGACAATTTATTCATCCGCATACATTTTGTCATCCTTGTCCTGTGTTTTGACTTGTCAAGCCCTTATAATGACTTGGTGAGTTAATGCCTTGGTCATGGGTGTTGTGGGATCTGTGGATGAATTGTTAGTTTTCTGTGTCGCTTGTTACTATTTCCGCATCCCCCTTATTCCATCTCCGCTCCCCTCTGGCCTCCCTTTCCCCCTCCATAACCTCCTCCTTCACCCCTCTCCCACCACCTGTTCCCCGCTCCGATTTCTCCCCCTCAATATACCCCTCCTTCACCCCTCCCCCACTACCTTTTTTTCCCCTCTCCCTCGTCCCATACTCTCTCTGCACCGCGTACCCTTTTCCTTAGTCATATCTTATCTTCCGAAGAAAACGGAGCTCAAGTCCGTCGAAAATATCAAGATATTATTGTGAGTGTTCTTTTTATGTGTTCTCGTGCTGTGTGTTACTGTCTAAGTTATATATATATATATATATATATATATATATATATATATATATATATATATATATATATATATATATATATATATATATATCTAGAAAGTATATATATATATACATATGTGTTAATGTGTGTGTATGTATGTGTATGTATATGTTTTTTTTCCCGAAGAGTTGGAGAATGCTTTACGCACCATCGCAGGTCGCCGGGACTTGCGGTGTGTGGGACTCTCCCAGGATAAACACCACTGCCACTAGTATTCACCCCTTCGCCTACCCACTAAACTCCCAACTCTTTTTGTCTGCCCCCCGGAAACCGCCGCTAGGCATTACTTCGGCGGGGCAGTCACGCCTCTCAGGCCACGTCTGGTGTTAATTCAGCCACCTATCGGTGTTAGTTCGGTTCTTCCTTCTTGTAGCCGTCTGATTCGACTCAGTTCATCTACTACTGTTGTCACGAAGTCAACGCCAGCGTTCCAATCCGTCTCAGAACTAAGCAGGCAGGACCCAAGCCCCTCCGGTGTCATAGGCCCTTGCCTAATGCCTCTAAATAATTCTCTTGCCTTGGTAAATCTTGGACAATTAAACACGATGTGTTCCACACTCTCATCCTCGCCAGGCTCTCCGGGAGGCTTGGTATGTTTCGGTAGCAGTACCAGCCTCTGTCTTTTCCACGCTTTCGGGAAGTGTCCTTCCTGTAGGCACTCATTGAGCGTCTCTCTGAGTAGGCCTATGTCTTCCAACGCAGCTACTTTTATGGCCAGTCCCGGGACTCCATCGAGGCCAGGAGACTTACCTGCTGCTATCCTGGAAGCCGCCGCTCTAAGTTCGGCTTCGCTCAACTCAGGTACTTCTTCCGTACGTTGTGAGTTCCTCAAACCTGTTCCCACTGCTCTTTGATGCTGTTTTGGAAATAAATGTCTAACGACCTGTTTCAGAAAGTCTGGACAAGATGGGCTCGTACCGCTTCTGGGCTTGATCTTATTCATGACCACGTTATATGGTCTGCCCCAAGGGTCGCGGTCAACCTTCTTACACAGTTCGTGCCAACACTTTTTCTTCGCATCCTTGATAGCTTTCTTCAGCTTTCTGCAGTTTTCTTTATATATCGTGTGATACTCCTGGAACCACGGTATGTATTTAGCTCGCTGCTGTAGCCTCCTGGAATACAGACATTGGCGCCGTATTTTGGCAATGTCGTCATTCCACCAGTGCACCGGAGGATGGAAGCTTGCATCACCTTTGATGGCCATTGAAGCATCACAAGCCAGCGTCAGTACTTGATTCAGGAGTTGCGCTCTTTCCGCTGCGGTGCCACTGCTTTCGTATTCTCTTAGGATGTAAAGGAAGACTTCCTGATCGAAGGTGTTCGTATCCCTTTTTCCACGTTGTTTGGTCCCCATTCTAACCATTGCGCCGCCTTTTTTTAGTGTGAACAGAACAGCTTGATGGTCGCTTCCTGTAAACTGGTCGCTCACTGTCCAGTTGTACCTTGCACTCATCAAACTAGGGTCGATGAAGGTGAGATCAACTATGAATGACTTGCCAGCCTTCATATACGTAGCTGTAGTCCCTGTGTTTGCGAGCTCTAGCTCAAGCATTGAAACAGTTTCAAGTAACGCTCGGCCTCTGGCATTAGTCTTTACGCTACCCCACTCTTTCGCCCATGCGTTAAAGTCTCCAGCCATAACCACTGGTAGTCTGGATGACCGCACGCTGACACTAATACCCTCGAGGAATCTCACGAAATCCTCGAAATCATCACTAGGTGGGGAATAGCAGCTATAGATACGTATACCCGCCACTTCCACCCATGTGTAGCCTCGTGCGGGGGTTGCAGCTCGACTAGATATATGGAGTCTTCCACTTACCCAAACGGCTGCTGTACCCTTCGAATCAGATACCCAGTTTGCAATGTTCGGGTCCTTGTTCACTTCGCTGATGATAGCAATATCTGCCATTTCTTCAATCAAGGTTTGAAATAGCAGATCTTGGGCCATAGCGCAATGGTTTAGGTTTATTTGCATGACCTTAACCATTTTCTGTTCGCATTTTGTTCTCTTCGGTCCGGGTTTCCGAACAGTTAGCTTCCTGATGGCCTTCTTGACCACAACGGAAGCACTGCTTCGTCCGGTCTATCATGCTCGTGCACTCTTGAGCGATGTGGCCCACCTCGTGGCACCGATAGTATCTTTTGGGTACCTTCCGTAGTCGGACTCTGCAGCTAACCCAGCCGATTCTTATTTTCCCTTTCTGAAGCAGCTTCCTAGCTCTTTCTGTTGGGAGCCGGACGCTAGCAACTTGCGTGCCGCTGTATGCTGCCCGTAGCTTAACACTATCGGGCACTACGATCCCTGTGCCCAATTCCGCTGTAATGGCTTCGACAACCTCTTCTAAGGTCGTCGTCTCATCCAGGTCCTTGATGTTGAGGTACTCCGTATGAGTGAGCAGCTGCACTTCTGCTGTTCCCTTCATTGTCGACGACACTATTGTATGGAGCTCTAGGGACTCGGAGCCAGGTCGTCCAAGCTCTAGGAGTAGCTCTCCTTTCTTCGTACGCCTTATGTCAGTAACTCTATCGCCTAGTGTCACTAAGCTAGGAATTGCCTTCAGGTGACGTAGTAGCTCTGGGTATGAGGTTCCCTCCATCGCGTTGATCTTAATGGCATCTGGTCGAGGGGGCCTCAGTCTCACTTTGGGTTTTTCGCCCGCCTCTTTCAGTTTGTTGTCTTTTCCAAACCGCTGCAGCTTTTTATCCGCCTTCTTTTTCTTTCTCCCTGTTCGTTTTCTGACGACCGTAGCCCAGTCACTGGCCAGGACCTTCGATGTCGCCTCACTTTTCTCCTTTTCCCTTTTCCTCTTCGGAGGTGGCGCCGACAGCGGCGAAGTCGTGTCATGGCCCACAGAACTCCGTCGTGCGCCTTTTGGGTGGAAGATTGGGGATGTCTGCACTGTCACATCCCGGTGGGGAACTTCTTGCGTCCTCACACTTCCTATGGTACTCATCAATTTGGTATAGCCATTCAGAGCTCTATCCATAGCCCGAGCCATCGTTTTGATCTCCTTATGAACGTTGTTCTTAGGGAGAACAAAATATAGCAGCGACTGCACTTTTTCTTTCAACCGATTGAAGGCCTTTTCGGCTTCTTTCGGCTGTGAGTCACTTGTAGCATTAGATACTACAGAAGCCGAGTGACCAACTTCTGTAGCATTGCGGTCACTGGATGACGACGCCTGGGAGCCCGCTTTCTCACTCCCTAGCAGCGCCGGTACTGGGGTATCCCTCCCCTGCACCGTAAGATTTTTTCTCCTGGGTACTCTCCATGTTTGGTTTATTTTCGGGGTTCCTTCCCTTATTTGTCTTTTCTTTCCGCCCCGGTTATTTTAATTGCCCGGTACTCTCAATACCTAGCAAGCATTCCCCTATCCAAAACCTGGGGAGGCGCCGGATGGGAGACGCCAACGAAACTCCACATCGGTGTATGCATATGTGTGTATGTATATGTATGTGTATATGTATGTATGTGTATATGTATATGTGTATGTATATGTATGCATATATATGAATGTATGTGTGTATGTATGTATGTGTATGTGTATATATATGTGTATATATATATATATGTTTATATGTGTGTATGTATATGTGTATATGTATGTATGTATATATGTATGTATATATATATATATATATGTCTGTGTGCCTCCCATGGACTACAACCTTGTCGTGGTGGAAGGGCTTGTGTGTTCCGATGACCCCTAGAGCTGTGCTGGCGGGAGTATTAATAATTACTCCTGGAAGGGTCACCGATGCCAGATAGGCCGAAGGTTAGGAGCCAGACGAAAGAGTCCACGCAGCGTCTGTTCCTCAGTGAGGCGGCTGCAATGGCGTCTGACCCCAGTGGGGCGGCCATTAAGTGATGGTGTCACGTTAAAAACACTATTGAGGAAGGCAACGGGAAACCACCTCAATTATGATTCCCAAGAATATAATGATGGGCACTAAAGATAATATGAGTTCTGGCAACTACGGGACTCGGCCCAAGAGGCCGTGTGTCGTGCCCGGCAGCGGGAGAGGCAAGGCTTCCGCGGTCGTCAACCCACGAAACCCTTGCAGGGAAGAAATAACTTCAGCAGGACAGAAGACTCAGAAGAAGGCGAAAGTAGTTAGAATAGGAACCTGGAACGACAGGACAATGTTGAGGAGAGGCAAATTAAAAAATATAAAGCGAGAGATGGAAAGAGGTAACATAGAAGATGTGAGGTGAGATAGAAGGATAGCGGGGATTACTGGAGTGACAATTATAGAGTAATATACAGCGGCGGGGACGAGAGCCAACGGGGGGTTGCCGTAATTTTAAATAAATGGGTAAGAAGAAGCGTAGTCAACATAGAGCAAGCGACACATAGAATTTTACTCATAGAGATTAAAGCAGAGCCGACGAACTTGGTCATTATTCAGGTATACATGCCACCAAGCAACCACAAGGAGGAAGAAGTCGATAGGATGTATGATGAGTTAGAGGATATAATCGCGAGTGTTCCTGCAGGGAAACATTTGATAGTTAGTGGGGATTGGAATGCGACGGTAGGCGAAGGAAGAGATGGTGGTGAGGTGGGGGACTATGGGTTAGGCACGAGGAATGAACGCGGGGAGAAAGCAATTGAATTCTGCAGGAGACAGGGGTTAGTCATCACTAACATATGGTTTAGACACTACAAAAGGCGTAGGTATACATGGAAAATGCCAGGTGACTCAGAAAGGTATCAGTTAGATTATATTATGGTTAGGCACAGGTTTAGGAACAGTGTGAAAAATTCGCACAGTTTCCCAGGAGCGGATGCGGACTCTGACCACAATTCAGTTGTTATGAAATGTAATGTTCGTTTCAAGAAGAAAAGGCAAGGGCGGCGAGTTAAAAAATGGAATTTAGAAGCAGTAAATGAATTAACGAGGAAGGAGTATCAGGAGGCTGTAGAGAAAATTATGGATGACGGTAAAGAACTGAGTACTATGGAAGAAAAATGGGAATGTATCAAGAAAGGGATATTGGAAGCAGCTAATGACACTATGGGAACCGTTAACGGGAAAAGGATAAGGAAACCATGGGTAACGGATGAGATGATTGCAAAGATGGATGAGAGAAGAAGATGGAAAAATGTAAACACAGAGTTAGGCAAAATTAAGTACAAAGAGTTAAACAATAAATTAAGAAGGGTCACAAAGAAAGCAAGAGAAGAATGGTGGAAAACGCAATGCGAGGATATGGAAAGTTTACAGAAGAGTGAAATTGGTGCTCTATACAGCAAGGTTAAGTTATTATCGGGGAGTAAGAAGGCAAGATGTGTGCTAACAGTTAAAGATAATGGGGGTAAGATAATAGTTGAACCAGAAAAAATACAAGAGAGATGGAAGGAATATATAGAAACACTGTATGGTAAAGAACTTAGGCCGACAAGGTTAGACATAGAAAAGGAACATGACGTAGAAGAAGATAGCTTAGGTCCAGGCATACTCGACGATGAAATAGAAAGGGCATTAAAAGAGATGAAAGCAATTAAGGCTGTGGGGGTGGACAATATTCCTGTAGAAATGTTGAATTGGTTAGGGAAAGGTGGGAAGAAGGCCATATATGGACTGATTCGTAGTATCTATGAGGAAGGAATCTTGCCGGAAGATTTTGTGAGATCGGTGTTAGTTCCTATTCCAAAAAAGGCAAAGGCTTCGTGATGTGAGGATTACAGAACAATAAGTTTGATATCCCACGCAGCTAAAGTTATTCTCAGGATCATCAACAAAAGGATAGAGAGTAAGGCAAATGATTCCTTAGGGGATGATCAGTTTGGGTTCAGGAAAGAAAGAGGTACGCGTGATGCCATTGCAGCAATGAGATCACTAGTCGAGAGGAATATAGAATACAATCAGGACGTTTTTGCCTGTTGGTTAGATTTCGAAAAAGCGTTTGATAGAGTGAATTGGGAAAAAATATTGCGTGTATTGCAGAAAATAGGAATGGATTGGTGAGACAGGAGACTGATCCGCAACCTGTACATGTCTCAGACTGCTCAGGTGCGAGTGGGGAACGGAGAGTCCGGATGGGCAGTGTTAGGAAGAGGTGTAAGGCAGGGTTGCCCATTGTCACCGGTACTGTGCAACGTATATGTAGAGGAAATGATTAAAGAGGCATGGGAAGAACGTACACACATGTGTAGTGTTCACATAATGTGGGGAAGGCGGTTTTTGAGCAGATCACGAATGTAAAAATATTTCCTTACACAGGATTTAACACCGGACCTTCCACTTGCCAGGCGGATGTGCTACCACGTACAACACCAAGGACACCTAATTTACACTGAGATCTGCGATGTTTTAAAACACCCAAGTGCTCCAAATCAGAGCCAAACTCCTCAGTTCCCTAGCCTTTCTACAGAGGTGTCGGGACAAGGATGTTCTACCCAGATTTGTCAACTTACGACCCCCGGTGAATTCACATGCAGCCAGAAGAATCATGAAACGGACCGGTCTCGCCTTGATACGGGAGCGGATACACCACCATAGGAGTTCCCTTGACGACAACGCCAAACAACTTTTGGACCTTCATCTACAGTTTGCAACGCAGTTATCTCCGATGGAGTGGGAGTATATCAACAGAGCTACTGCTGCCCAAGGGGAAATGCTGCTCCGTAGGAACACGGAGAGGCAGAAGACCAAGTACGATCGTTTAGACGTGAGGAAGGATTCCCTCCATGCGCCGGAGCAGAAACGAGTCGTCGTCAACCTCTCCTCTGCAGAAATCGACGAAGCCACTTCTTTGGTTCTCTCCAAAAGTCTAAATTTCGTTCCAACATCTCGGAGAATCCCTTACCTGGAAATCTTAGGGAGTGTGGAGCAGGCTGTCCGGAATCTTCCCGTTGAAGCAGCGGAAGACGTCAGAGGGGAAACCTCTATGGCCCTTAAAAGGGCCGTTCGTCCAAAATCCAACATTTCGGGAGAAGAACGACGAGCGTTAACACCTTGCGCAGAAACAGTGCCATTACGGTCCTGCCAGCAGACAAGGGTAATGCCACTCTACTGCTGAATGCTGAGGACTACCACAGAAAAATCCAAGAGCTCCTCCATGATCCAACCTACCGGACCATACCCCGTGATCCCACGGACTCCATTGTAAGGAAAACGATTGCCCTCAAGAAATGTTTGCCAACGTCAGAGAGGAATAGCAGCCTGGTGCCACAGGCGCCTTTTCCACCAAGATTATACGGTCTACCATATCCATAAGGAGGGTACTCCCATAAGACCCATTGTGAGTGCCATTGGGGCTCCAACATACCATCTGGCGAGGTACCTGACGGGTGTCCTCGCACCTTACGTGGGGTCGTGTGAGCACCACATCAAAAACTCCGCAGAGTTCGTCCAGACGCTACGGACCATTAAGCTGGATCAGCATGACATTCTTGTAAGTTTCGACGTTGTGTCCTTATTTACTAAGATTCGGGTGAAGGACACCATACTGCTGCTGGAAGAGAAGTTTGACAGCAAAATCGTGGATCTCTTCCGCCACGTGCTGACCTCGACGTATTTTCAATACTAAAAGAAGTTTTACGAGCAAGTGGAAGGCGTCCCCATGGGCTCTCCATTGTCTCCGGCGATTGCCAATTTCTACATGGAGGAGTTCGAGGAGAGGGCACTTAGAACTGCCCCACTAAAACCGAGGCATTTCTTCAGGTATGTGGACGATACCTTCATCATATGGCCGCACGGACCGGACACCATCACCAAATTCCTTGGCCACATGAATAGCATTCATCCCAGCATCCAGTTCACCATGGAGATTGAGAGCAACGGTCGGCTGCCCTTCCTGGATATCCAAATTGAAAGGAAAGCGGACGGGAGCTTAGGCCACAAGGTGTATAGGAAGCCTACCCACACCAATCTCTATTTGAACGGGAAAAGCCACCATCACCCTGCCCAAAAACGAGGGGTTATGTCAACGCTCATCCACCGGGCAAAATGCGTGTCAGACCAGGAAGGTTTGGAGGCAGATGTTCAGCACCTGAAAAATACTTTCCTTCAGAATGGATACACAAGCCGGGAGGTCAATTTGGCCCTTAAAAGGGCCTTCACCAGAAACGACCGTCAGAGAGAGGAAAGAGAAAAACCCGTTGCCAGGGTCAGCATCCCCTTTGTTTCCACGGTATCCCATAAGATCTCCAGGATACTAAGGAAACATAAAGTGGAAACCATCCACAAGCCACAAGGAAAATTGAAGAACTTCCTTGGCACGGCAAAAGACGAACGGGGTTTCAAGGCGCCGGGGGTATACCGGATCCCGTGTGAGTGCGGCCAGGTATACATCAAGGAGACTGGCCGTACAATTGAAAAGCGACTAACGGAGCATGAGTGATGCATCAGACTCCATTACCCTGGGAAGTCTGCAGTCGCCGAACACAGCATCACGCATGGTCATCGGATTGACTGGGGGAGCACCAAAAGACTTTGTCCCACGAACGGCTACTGGGACCGAGTGGCGAAGGAAGCCGTGGAAATCCGACTGGAAGGACAGAATACCTTCAACAGGGACACTGGCTTCCAGATCAGCAGCACGTGGAGACCTGTGCTGAGAAAAATTGAAAGTACGAGACGTCACCGGGGCGGCTCGGCACTTGGGAACACATCGGACCAATCAGAGGACACCTGACCCTACGACAGGGTATAAATACCTGGCGAATTCATTGCTCTGCACTTCACCCTGAAGACGATGGCAGAGTTAGCCGTCGAAACGTCGGTGCACACCACGCTGACCCGGTGGGAAACCCGAGAGAACTTCCTGGATGAATGAAAGGTGTATTGGGTGGTAGTGGAATGTTGAAGAAGGTAATAGAGGGGAGGATGTTGGGCAAGCGAGGAAAGGGTAAGAACAGGATAGGGATGTTGGATGGGATGAAGGGAGGAAAGAAGTACACAGAGATGAAGAGGGACCAGATGTAGTTTAGGTTGCTGGATTGGGTTTTGTTTGGAGTTACAAAATATGTATTTGATAGTTGTGTCCATCCAAAAACCTACCTTAACCGGTAGATTACCTAATAATAAATAATATTCTATTTTATTATTTTTCCTATTTTCCCTTTCCTTTTTTTCCGTATCTTGCATAATAAAGGGATTTTATTTTTATGGGGTCGACAAAAATCGTGTTATTCGCAATCTGATGACGTCTCTTGAGTATATTAGTGTCCATCCAAGGGTGAGACATCTTTGCTGGTTAAGCTTTTCATGAATCTATTTGGAAATCGAAAATTAAAAGCTTCAGAATTTTTCGGGCAGGTGTTTCGTTAGTTAGGGAATACCGGGATCGAAGTAGAAACCCTAAAAGCGCGGCTTTCACCGTCAATATTCCTTTTAATATTACGATTCCTCTCCTGCGATTAAGGATCAAAATACGGCAACATATACTTATTCTTCCTATATAGTATTTTTAAAGGTTATGGTGAAAGTAATGGATCAGGTGTGGTTTTACTGTCTCCTCACTGTTGTCGATTACCCATTCGGATGTATCAGGGACTAATTACCTTTATCACGAGTTGCGTTCCTGAATTCTTCCAAGCCATCGAAGAAAGGAAGAAATGTATAGAGGACAGTGGGAGGTTTTTTTTATTAGAAGACGTAATTACTCAGCGGCGTTCTTGACTAAAAGGTGTGTGTGTTCTTGAGGCAAAGGTTTTTGAAGTTCCCAGATTGATTTTAGAGTTTTTAGAACATTAAATTCCTTGTTTGCTCTTTCGTGGATCTGAGAATACATAGGAAATAGTATAAGGTTAAGTTAGCCAGACAGCTGGTTGTGGGCTTTAAGAAATCTCGCATGGTTCAATCCATATAATCTGAAAAGAAAATAATAACTTAAATAATTAAAAGCTAAAAAATTAAGAGGCAATCCAAAATATTTGCAAGTTACGTATTCACTTATTTTTGCAATGCATCATTCAAATCTGTGTATATATTTATCTCATAAACTCTTAATATTATTCTCATTGATTCCAAATATTTTAACCACCTTTAGATGCAGTTACCCGCTGGTAACATCTCGACACATTTGGCAACATTTCAGAGCGATGTCCTCTTCCGTTCTCTTTGCCCATGACCACCCTGCGTTTCCCGATTCGCGCGTCCACGCTGGGTGTGTGAACGGAAGGTGGAACTGTCGAGGTCACGCGCCTGGCCCCCGGAATCGGGGGCAGGGGGAGTGGCACCTGGCCGGGGGCGGGAAATGATGTCGGGTCGGATTACGCCAGTGATGAATTGCGGCGACATTTCGGAGGGACGGACGGGGGGGGGGGTTGCGGGCGACCCCCGTTGACGGAGTAGTCCCCGACGGAACGAGCGCGCCCCCCCCTTCAAAGTGCAGGGTTGGTTGGTGGCACCAGCATCTAGTATTTATGCCGGTGAGACGGGTGGAATCTTGCTCGTACGTGCCGCCGCCACGACTCGAGGGCCCCGCCCGCCTTCGAGCGTGATCAGGCTTGGAAATGACATCGCGAGGTCGTGGAAAAAGCTCTTACGCGTTGAATTCAACAAATATTATCTTTGCGTGGTACGCTTCGATATTTTCCACGATTAAGTCTTAAAAGTATCGCGCGAACGAGGGAAATACAAATAGTTAGCATTTATTTCAGAGAAAGGTTCTGGTAAAATGGGGGTTCCCTTGGGCTCTTGCGACCACGCGAACGGTGACTTTGAAATAAAACAAATGGCGAAAGCCATGATTTCCATCACTTTCTTTTCTATGGCGGAGGCTACGATGTTTTTATATTTTTGCTTTCTGCTCGACATTGGTTCTCATAATATCCCGCCTGATATTTTGTCACCAGGCTTGCACGGGCAAACTATGTCGATGACGGACTAAAACAAAGTTAACGATAACGAGAGTTTTGTAAAGATTGTTTATAAAAAACACCGCTTCTGAATTCGCTTATTGGAAGTTTAGGATGTTCATTTCAAAATGCAGATGAAGTGGCAATATCCCACGGATCCTAATGGGAACGACGCGGTTCCTCGCTTGTCAGGGGCGCAAGGTTGCCTCCTGTTGATGCCTTAATGCGGCGAAAGGCGTCGTTCCTATACACGTCTACGGCGAAGTACCATTGAGGGTGTATTTCAGTATGACGCTTACATTTCTATTAGCATAAATTGAAAGAGAAATATATCCCACACTCTCCTCCTCGCCCGAATGAAGACGTTTGTCTATATACGCTCACATTAGATTTTCCCACAAACATCTTTGCTTAGACTTTCCTTATTTTATTTTTCTCTTTCTTCATTGTCATTTAATTTGAGTATGTGTAGGTGTATCCTTCATTTAGATATTTACATGTATGTATGTGTATATTTAGGAAATATTTCTGCGCCTGTAATATGCTCGATTCCGCCTTCCCCATGTCTCCTATGTTCGTCATTTTTATGTGTTCGTATCTCTTTTCCTCATATCTGTTGTCATGTAACTATTTGTTCGTTTGTATATTAAAATATATTTACAGGTATGTGTATCTTTGAAATTGACGCTCTCCGGCGACGCACAAACACACGGATACAAAATATTCAACGCACAGAAACATCTGACGAAGACGGCGGGGCCGTCGAAACGTCAATACATACTGTGAGTGTCCTTCCTTTATGTTTCTGTGCATATAAATATTTTATTAGGTAATCTACCGGTTAAGGTAGGTTTTTGGATGGACACAACTATCAAATAAACATTTTGTGACTCCCCAACTAGCAAACTAATATATATCATGCATATATATATATATATATATATATATATATATATATATATATATATATATATATATAATCATAACAAACACAGAAACCAAAACACACAAAAGAGGAAAACTCACTGTTCTGTTCCTAATTCCTCTTGAGAAAGGTGGTGGGACCACCGAAAATTCGAGAACCAGTGAGTTTTCCCTCTTTTGTGTGTTTTGGTTTCTGTGTTTGTTATGACTATCAGTGAATTTACATTACACGTTTGTGGGTTTTCCAAAAAAGTATATATATATATATATATATATATATATATATACATATGCGGGTCGCGGTGGTGTAGCGGGTAGAGCGTTGGACTGCTGACCGGAGGGTCCCGGGTTCGATTCCCTGGCAAGGCACTTTGGGCACCTGCAGCTCCACCCAAGCTAGTTGATTTTTCGGGTACCAGATCTTCCTGGGAAACCATAAGCGGCACAGGGAAAGGAACTGGCCTCCCTACCCTGATGTGTGAATATTCACACGCCGTATAGGGCTTGGAACATGGGTGAGCCTACCCATCACCTACTAGACCGACCTTCGGGTTGATTACTGTGTTTATGGTTTATATATATATATATATATATATATATATATATATATATATATATATATATATATATATATATATATATACACACTTCTTACATCCTGTGTTCGTCTTTTATGTGTTTTCCTATCCCCTTTCCTTATACCTATTTCTGTTTGAATGAATATATATATATATATATATATATATATATATATATATATATATATCCTCCAGTGGACTACAACTTTGTCGTGGTGGAAGGGGTTGTGTGTTCCGATGACCCCTAGAGCTGTGCTGGCGGGAGTAATAATAATTACTCCTGGAAGGGTCCCCATGCCAGATAGGTCGAAGGTTAGGAGCCAGACGAAAGGTAGTCCACGCAGCGGCTGTTCCTCAGTGAGGCGGCTGCAATGGCGTCTGACCTCAGTGGGGCGGCCATTAAGTGATGGTGTCACGTTAAAAACACTATTGAGGAAGGCAACGGGAAACCACCTCAATTATGATTCCCAAGAATATAATGATGGGCACTAAAGGTAATATGAGTCCTGGCAACTACGGGACTCGGCCCAAGAGGCCGTGTGTCGTGCCCGGCAGCGGGAGAGGCAAGGCGTCCGCGGTCGTCATCCCACGAAACCCTTGCAGGGAAGAAATAACTTCAGCAGGACAGAAGACTCAGAAGAAAGCGAAAGTAGTTAGAATAGGAACCTGGAACGATAGGACAATGTTGAGGAGAGGCAAATTAGAAAATATTAAGCGAGAGATTGAAAGAGGTAACATAGATGTTTTAGGCCTCTGCGAGGTGAGATGGAAGGATAGCGGGGATTACTGGAGTGACAATTATAGAGTAATATACAGCGGCGGGGACGAGAGCCAACGGGGGGTTGCCGTAATTTTAAATAAAGGGGTAGGAAGAAGCGTAGTCAACATAGAGCAAGCGACAGATAGAATTTTACTCGTAGATATTAAAGCAGAGCCGACGAACTTGGTCATTATTCAGGTATACATGCCACCGAGCAACCACAAGGAGGAAGAAGTCGATATGATGTATGATGAGTTAGAGGATATAATCGCGAGTGTTCCTGCAGGGAAACATTTGAAAGTGATGGGGATTGGAATGCCACGGTAGGCGAAGGAAGAGATGGTGGTGAGGTGGGGGACTATGGGTTAGGCACGAGGAATGACCGCGGGGAGAAAGCAATTGAATTCTGCAGGAGACAGGGGTTAGTCATCACTAACACATGGTTTAGACACTACAAAAGGCGTAGGTATACATGGAAAATGCCAGGTGACTCAGAAAGGTATCAGTTAGATTATATTATGGTTAGGCACAGGTTTAGGAACAGTGTGATAAATTCGCACAGTTTCCCAGGAGCGGATGCGGACTCTGACCACAATTCAGTTGTTATGAAATGTAATGTTCGTTTCAAGAAGAAAAGGCAAGGGCGGCGGGTTAAAAAATGGAATTTAGAAGCAGTAAATGAATTAACGAGGAAGGAGTATCAGGAGGCTGTAGAGAAAATGATGGATGACGGTAAAGAATTGAGTCCTATGGAGGAAAAATGGGAATGTATCAAGAAAGGGATATTGGAAGCAGCTAAAGACACTATAGGAACCGTTAACGGGAAAAGGATAAGGAAACCATGGGTAACGGATGAGATGATTGCGAAGATGGATGAGAGAAAAAGATGGAAAAATGTAAACACAGAGTTAGGCAAAATGAAGTACAAAGAGTTAAACAATAAATTGAGAACGGCCACAAATAAAGCAAAAGAAGAATGGTGAAAAACGCAATGCGAGGATATGGAAAGTTTACAGAAGAAGGGTGAAATTGGTGCTCTATACAGCAAGGTTAAGTTATTATCGGGAAGTAAGAAGGCAAGATCTGTGCTAACAGTTAAAGATAAATGGGGTAAGATAATAGTTGAACCAGGAAAAATCCAAGAGAGAAGGAAGGAATATATAGAAACCCTGTATGGTAAAGAACTTAGGCCGACAAGGTTAGACATAGAAAAGGAACATGACGTAGAAGAAGATACCTTAGGTCCAGGCATACTCGACGATGAAAAAGAAAGGGCATTAAAGGAGATGAAAGCAAATAAGGCTGTGGGGGTGGACAATATTTCTGTAATAATGTTGAAATGGTTAGGGAAAGGTGGGAAGAAGGCCATATATGGACAGATTCGTAGTATCTATGAGGAAGGAATCTGGCCGGAAGATTTTGTGAGATCGGTGTTAGTTCCTATTCCAAAAAAGGCAAAGGCTTCGTCATGTGAGGATTACAGAACGATAAGTTTGATATCCCACGCAGCTAAAGTTATTCCCAGGATCATTAACAAAAGATAGAGAGTAAGGCAAATGATTACTTAGGGGATGATCAGTTTGGGTTCAGGAAAGGAAGAGGTACGCGTGATTCCATTGCAGTAATGAGATAACTAGTCGAGAGGAATATAGAATACAATCAGGACGTTTTTGTCTGTTTTGTAGATTTCGAAAAAGCGTTTGATAGAGTGAATTGGGAAAAATTAATGCGTGTATTGCAGAAAATAGGAATGGATTGGAGGGACAGGAGACTGATCCGCAACCTGTACATGTCTCAGACTGCTCAGGTGCGAGTGGGGAACGGAGAGTCCGCATGGGCAGTGTTAGGAAGAGGTGTAAGGCAGGGTTGCCCATTGTCACCGGTACTGTTCAACGTATATGTGGAGGAAATGATTAAAGAGGCATGGGAGGAACTGGAGGTAGGAATGAAAGTCGGAGGGCAATTCGTAAAATCGGTTAGGTTTGCTGATGACCAAGCATTAGTGGCTCAGTCAGCCAAGGATTTGCAAGCATTGTTGAGTGAATTGGAGGTTCAGTGCGATAAATATGGGATGAGAATAAATATTAATAAAACAAAGGTTATGCGATTTTCCAGAGAGAAAAAGGCTAAGCTAAATATTAAAATAGGCGGGGAAAAAATAGAGCAGGTAGAACAGTTTACATATCTCGGAAGTGTTTTGGACCAACGCGGTCGAAGTGGTAGGGGCGTAAGGAGAATAATTGCGCTAGGCAAGGAGGCTTTCTCAAGGAGGAGGGAGTTGATGACGGGGACGTTGAGTAGAGATGTTAAGACAAGACTCGTAAAAACTCTGATATGGAGCGTAGCTTTGTACGGCACGGAAACGTGGTCGCTGAAGCAGGAGGATAGACGTAGATTGGAGGCTTTTGAAATGTGGGTGTGGAGAAGAATGGAGAAGGTGAAATGGACCGAAAGGAAAACAAATGAGGAAGTACTAGAAATGGTGGGGGAGGAGAGGGGTTTGTTGAGAGAAATCCTATGGAGGCAGGAAAAATTGATTAAAGGCGTATTGAGCGGTAGTGGAATGTTGAAGAGGGTAATAGAGGGAAGAATGTTGGGCAAGCGAAGTAAGTGTAGGAACAGGATAGGGATGTTGGACGGGATGAAGGGAGGAAAGAAGTACACCGAGATGAAGAGGGACCTGATATAGATTAGTTTTCTAGGTGGAGAGTCACAATATGTTTATTTGATAGTTGTGTCCATCCAAAAACCTACCTTAACCGGTAGATTACCTAATAATATATATATATATATATATTATTAGGTAATCTACCGGTTAGGGTAGGTTTTTGGATGGACACAACTATCAAATAAATATTTTGTATCTCCAAACAAAACCCAATCCAGCAACCCACTCCACATCCACATACTTTATCTCTCTACTTCATAGGTGGATGTGGAACTTAAAAGAAAGATTTCACGAGCCGTATCATGAAATCGTTACTTTATATCCTGGTTATTCATTCCTTGAGATGCTCTGAATTCATTTCTTCTCTCTCCTTAAGATTCCCCCCCAATAATCCCCTCCTCTCCTCATCCACAATTACTAGCACTTCCTCATTAGTTTTTCTTCCATTCCACTTCATCTTCTCCGTACTCATATTTTAAAATCCTCCAATCTACTTTTACCATCCTGTTTCAGTGACCATGTTTCCCCGCAGTACGAAACCACGCTCCGTATTCAAGTTTTGACGAGTCTTTTCTAAACATTTTCACTCAACGTCCCCGTCATCAACTCCTTTCTACTTGTGAAAGCTTCTTTTCCTAGAGCAATTATTCTTGTCACGTCCCTACTACTTTGACCATTTTGGTTCGAAATACTTCCGAGATACGATTCGTAGGTAAACCGTTCCACGTTCTCTAGTTTTTTCCCTTTCATTTTAATGTTAACCTTGGCCTTGCTGTCTGGAAAATCGCATTACCTTGGTTTTGTTTCTATTTATCCTCATTCTATACCCAGTCGATTTATTTTAGGAGTTCAGCAATATTTTCAAACAGTTTCATTCTCCATTATCTTGTCAGTCAACTGTTGGGAAGATTGGGCTTTCTTTCAGGGCCATAGCTCTACCTGTATGAACATGACTCGTCTCCACTAATGACCAATTTCAGAGAATCTGGGTCATTGTTTGTGACTCGAAGTACGTCCCCGGCAACTGCAGCACGAGATTATCAACGTTGGCAAGATAAGCCATTATGATATAAAAGACTTTGCCGTTTGGTTGGAAAAGTGGTCGAGAGCCGCTGGGATAAGTGTGTGAGGTGCCAGCGGGAGTACTTCGAAGGGGGGAACTAAGGCCTCCTCCTCAGGCGGGCTACTAAGTTTCTCAAAATATTGTTTGGCTGGATACTTATCCGGCAGACATCGAATGTGCACGTGGCATAATTTGCGTTAGTTTTAATCCAAAATATCTATGAGAGCGATCCCGTTCCTAATTCTTGACTCTTAAGTTGCATTTTCATCTGCAGTTCTTGAATTCAACGTCAATTGGCTAGGGAGGGGTGGAGACCGGGGGGGCGGGAGAGGTGCGACGGCCTCCAGCGGGGGAACCCGGCTGAAGGAGGGGCTCAATCTTCCGCGAACGAGGCCACTCCAGTCCATCTCCTTCATTCCGACACGTTAGGCCAGGGATTCGACATCCGAGAACTAGAGGAGGGGTCCCCAGCGGGGGCACGAATGCTATCACAAGTGACCCCAACAAGGAGGCTCACGAAGCGAGGGCGTCCTGTCCGTGCTCCCCCGGAAAGGGCGGCTCAAAAACCGCGACCGCCCTCGTTTCCCCGCGGGGGCGGGAGGTGGGGACGGGGGGGGGGCAGTCACTTTTCCTTGTCGGAGGCGGGAGGATGGGCGACGTCGAGAGGGGTGGGATAACGATGACGTCATCGGGTGCGACCGCCGCCCCGGGGGCTGATGTGGCGGTGTTTAGGAGAACACGGGCGGGATCTCACAGCCTGGCACCCATCGCCACTCAGAAATGTGCGGCGGGAGGCGCGCGCCTAGGAGACCTAATCTGACTTTAACGCCAAGGTGTGCCCTCAACACGGAGAAATCAATACTCGTTGCCAAAAGCAGGATGGCGGCGCGATTTGCTCGCTGACAGAATGCCCGAGGGCACGCCTCGGGCACCTCGGCCAGAATGCACAAAGCGATGAACCAGGGGCGATGGAGGGTCGCGGACACTCTTTGGCGGCCAGCCCCCGTGAGGTGACGGTGGCAGCAGGCGTCGAGTGAGTAGGGCATCGGTTTTGGCCGGCTCTTGGTGACGCCCTGGGGGGTTCTCCCGGACACACCTCCAGCCGCCTCCACCGCCACCATTCGCACTACCACGGTGTCATTTCAATAACAGAATTTCTAAAATAATAATAAATTGATAGTTCCGCGCCATCTGTGACTCAAGCGTTTGCCATTTTTTTAATGAATGCATTGAGCACTTAAAAAGTTTCAATGAGGGTCACCATCACAGTTTGCACACACACATCACAGCGCGGGGATTGGGATGGTGCGGTGGTTACTGAACAGGTTTCGAACTGAGAGGGCTCCAGTTAAACACTGGAGACAACAAATATTTTTCAGAGGTATCCCGAGCCCTACTTGAGGTGCTTTGTTGAGGGCACTTTGAGTGAGTTCGCCGTTCGTAGGATGGGACGTTACACTGCGGACATCTAGGCGCCTTTCGACAAGAGTAGGAAAATATCGACGCCGGATTTCTCTCCACCCTTCCTTTCCATCCCTAATGGCGCAAATAACCTTAGCTGTATGTCGCCTCCCATTAAATAAGTTCATGGCGCCTTGGGAGGTATATACTTGGCTTAGTAGTGTTGTAGATAGATGGATAGAAGTTTTTATTGGGACAAAATTGACACCCAATGGTCCCTTCTTCCATTTAACCCATCGTCGTATGCATACTATATCATGCATAGAATTTATAAACACCTGCATTTAAACATAATATATACAGCAGCAATCCTGACCGATTATATGAATTCCCTTCCGACTTTCCTTCCTACCTCCAGTTCTTCCCATGCCTCTTTAATCATTTCCTCCACACATACGTTGAACAATACCAGTGACATGGGCAACCCTGCCTTACACCTCTTCCTAAAACTGCCCATCCGGACTCTCCGTTTCCCACTCGCACCTGAGCAGTATGTGTCATGTTCGGATTGCGAATCAGTCTCCTGTCCCTCCAATTCCTTCCTATTTTCTGCATTACAGGAATTAATTTTTCCCAATTCACTCTATCAAACGCATTTTCGAAATCTACGAAAAAGGCAATTACGTCCTGATTGTATTCTATATTCCTCTCGATTAGTGATCTCATTACTGCAATGGCATCACGCGTACCTCTTCCTTTCCTAAACGCAAACTGATCATCCCCTAAGTATTCATATGCCTTGCTCTCTATCGTTTTGTTGATGTTCCTGAGAATAACATCAGCTGCGTGGGATATCAAACATATTGTTCGTCTACATCTACATAATACCCCTCAAACCGCCACAACGGCGTGCGGCGGGGGGTGTTCGGTCACTACCATAAAAAAGGAAAAAAGAAAAACCACATTAAAAAATAACACACATGCAAACCAAAATCCACTGTAGTGCATACATTCATAGAAATATCCTATCATTCTAAACGCATTCAAACACACATCCAACTCCACAAAACTCCCCTAACTCCACAAAAAAGCAAGTAAACATGCTTAATTACAACAAACAATTGTATTTTATGACGCAGCAAGAAATCAATCCATGAACGTGCAAAGCAGGTACAAGTAAGTAGCAAGGCGAAATACCACCTCCACAAGAACGTGCAAAACAAAATATTCTCCTACCCAAGGTTTGGAATTTGGCCCAACGCTGCAGGCAGGAAGAGGGCTCCCCCACGGAGAGGGACAAGGGATGGAAGGGGAAATTTAGGGTACCAGAAGCAGAGCAAACAATACTGTAAACAGCACTACATTACTTAATGGCATTCCAACGCGGTCATACGGGAAGGGTTTTGACACAACAGACAGGAGATTAGTGAAAGTGAATGCAATTGAGTTTTGCGCCCTTTAATTTATGGATGACTTTACCATGTGGAACCTAATCAAACGCCTTTTGAAAATCTAAAAAAAAGCATCCACTTGCCTACCACGTTCGCCCAATAAAAGCAAGTCATGTGTGAATAATCCTAATTGGGTCTCATATGAGCAGTTTTTTCTGAATCCGTGTTGATTGTCAATTAAAAAGTTAATGTTATCAAGATGTCTCATTATGGAACTGACAATTATGTGCTCTAAGACTTTGCAGCATATAGAAGTGAGAGAAATGGTTCTGTAATTGCTGGGGTCCTCCCTGTCACCACTTTTAAAAATAAGCGTTATTTGCGCGGTTTTCCAATTCTTAGGGACTTTGCACACAGTCATTGATGTGTTAAATATAAATTCGAGATAAGGGGCGATGTTAGGAGCTAAGTGTTTTAGCACCCTAGCTGGTATGTCTTCGGGACCCGGGGATTTGTTTGGTTTGATGTCTTTGAGCAAGTTGACAATTCCTTGCTCGTCCGCTGTTATATTTGCCATGGGTTCAGTATATATTGTTTCTTGGAGATACGCGGTGGCTACACCGTTCGTGAAAACGCTTTGGAAGAATTCGTTTAGACTGTTGGCTTTACCCTCACTGTCAGTAGGAATGATATTGTTATAATCCCTTAAGCATGCCACGGTTTGTTGACCCCCATTTACTTCCCTAATATATGACCAGAAAGCTTTGGGATGAATGTCGAAATACTCGCAGAGTACTTTACGTTTAAAGTCTTGCGAAGTGCTACGTAATTGTGTTTTGGTTTCAAATTTAGAGGGTCTATACTTGTCCAAAAGGTATTTATTGTCCAAGGGTGATGAGTTCAGACCTGCTTTCTTTACCTTAGAGTGTATCATTCTCTGCTTTCGAAGGGCTTTTTTATCGCCTTTTTTGTTCCACCTGGGGTCACGATTTGCTTTAACGTATTTTACAGGGATGAAATCTGTGATTCCTTTTTACATAGTATTGACAAACTGTGTCCAAGTTTCTTCCACGGTGGCAAGACTTAAGCGTGTTTTGAAATCGTGTAGTGAAGAGTTTAAATGGCTGGCAAAAGTTTCAAAATCTGCTTCATGATAATTATAAATTTATCTTTTTGGCTTAACATTCTTATTTATGTCTACGTTCATGTTGATAATAACTGATTTATGGTCACTCATACCCTCGTCTGTTGATAGTACAGGTACATACGCTTAATTAAAACAAATAAATGATAAAAAAGAAATTTATCCAAGAACGTTCAAGCTAGATTTTAGTAAGTAGCAAGGCGAAATTTTACTATTACAAGAAAGTGCAACATAAAACGCTCTCCTATCCAAGCTGAGGAATTTGGTTCAACGCTGGAGTTAGGAGGAGGGCCCCCCCGGAGAGGCACAAGGGATCTACATCTACGACTACAACAGGATGTCGATATCGTACTTTTTAAATGTGGGCCATTATGAATGTGGTTGCGATGCATGGGGAGAGAGGAGGAGGATTCAATGAAATAATTCCAGAGTTGCAATGAATGTTGGATGGAGAGCGTTTTGATTTGCGATGGTTTTGTTATATATCCGAGAACGCAATGCAAACGAGGAAGAGGCCAGAATAGGAGAGGGATACCGGGCGCTGTAAAGGGAGGAAGGAAGAATTGTAGAGGGACTTACTGCAGTGCCTGTGTTGTTTTTATTTTGCAACAAGGGGTGAGGAAATATGCCGTTTAGCATATTCCGTGTCCATCCAAACCTGCGTTGACCTTGCGGATCACCCATCATCCTTTTCGGTCTACGAGGGGAAGATGCAAATGAAACATCATTCGTGTACCCTATGGAGGCTGAGAGCAAATATTCCAGGACAGCGTAAGTAATTGTGCAGCCGGCCTCCCAACAAAGGCTGTGACAAATTATCACTGCGCTTTTCGTTCGTCATGACTATTATTAATCCGAGGCCGTCAGTGTTTTTTGTGTCTCCTATTTAATTTCAGAATTAGGGCCCTGTGAACGTCCCATAGAGGCGCATTTAAGGCAAGGTCTTACCGTCGCCGCCTCGTATTGTAATTCGCGAATATCCTCGGTCCTGTGATTGAGAAGTGTCGCCTTTCCCTTTATGTTTGGCCTCAGTACGCGTGATGTACCCTCGACAACGAAATGTAGACCAGGGCATCGCCGACTTCCTTTATGATCCGGTTTCACGAATTAAGCCACCTCGTCGGCACCATCACTTCGGACGTATATCTGCCACCGGTTTCCATGAAACAACTGCAGCAGACAAACGATTTCTCAGCATCATGGCTAAGACTGTTTTTCGACTCTTCCTCCTTAAATTATGACTCCGAGAAAATGTAAACAGATACAGCGTGCTTTGAGCAATAATTTTGTGCACCGTCATTTGAAAAAAAGTGCATGCCGATTCCTCCTTGACCAACGCAGTGCTGCAGTTCCGTACAACGATCGACAGTTAACAGTTTCACTTCAAGGGATCGATTGTTCTCCGTGCATTGGGAGTTGGTCGTCCATTGGTGAGCGGCGCTTTCCCTTAAAAAATGTACGCGCCCCCCCTTCCTTGTTTGTGATGGATTGTTGCGGGCCGCACCTCTCCCCTCTCGGCCCAGAGCGCGCCGCCTCACGCCCCCCCCCCCCCGAAAATGGCGTACTCCTCTCCCTTTCACGCGCCACCCTGGGGAAATCATTCCGGGGCTCCTGACGTCATCATCCACCTTCAATCCCTCCACTCCATTCCCCGCCCCCGAGCGCCCCCTGTTAACAGCGCCTCTTTCTCTCACCTCCCGACCCCTGCCGCCCCGCCAACTCACCCCCTCACTACTGGTCACGCCAACGACGACTACAGGCACATAGAAGATAACTTCCATTCAGGCAGAGAGAGAGGGCCGTGCAAAAAACGCTAAATGGAATAGTTAACACATGGAGTGTGTTGGGGCCACTATTAGAGGTGGGCGTGCACTCCCGGATGTAAACCGAATTCGCACTCGAGTGCTCCCTATGATTGCTGCGATTGCGGCAATAAGAGGCAAAAACATTCTACTAATGTTTGACAGAGGGAAGCCGTGTCTAAGGAAACTGAAGAATTAGAAGGCAAGGCGAAATCCGGAATTCCATTCGGTCTCCTCACGCAACTTCACTTCCCTCTCACCTTCCCCTCATAACTCATCCCCCATCGCATCCCTCCCTCCCTTCCGCTCTCTCTCTCCTTCACTCCCTATCTCTCTCTCTCCCTCCGTCTCCCTACCTCCCTCTCTCCCTCCCATTCAACGTCCCTCTCCCGACTACAATCTTTGACCGCAGCTAGAGAAGTCCCCGGCTCGCCACGAAACATGTTCGTCTGTTCAACACATATATATGCATATATATATATATATATATATATATATATATATATATATATATATATATATATATTTTTGTATACACATATATGCGGTCTTATGTATGTAGAATGTATTTGGTTTTGAAGAAGGAAAGCTAAGTTAAATATTAATAGAGGAGGTCATTGACTAGAGCAGTTGGAACAGTTAACGTATCTCGGAAGTGTTTCGGACCAAATTGTTCAAAGTAGCAAAGACATAATGAGAAGAATTGTGTTAGGCAAAGAAGCTTTCAAGAGGAGAAGGGCATTAATGACAGGGATGTTGGGAAATGAAATTCAAAAGAGGTTCGTTAAAACATTTATATGGAGCATGGTTTTGTACAGCATGGAAACATGGCAATTGAATCAGGATGATAGGTGTAGATTGAAGGCTTTTGAGATATATGGGTTTAAAGAAGGATGGATCGTATTAAATGAACAGAAAGGTGAGGGACAAACGAGGCGACGCGTCGCCTCGTTTGTCCCTCACCGTCGCGACGCTTGGGAAGTTTAGGGAAGAGAGGCAGTTCTTGGTAGATACCTATCGGAAGCAGGGAAGGTGAATTAGTATAGTGCATTTTGATTGGCGATGGCATGACGTTAGACATGCGAGGAAAGGAGTAGGACAATTATAGATTTGTTGAGCGGAAGGAATTGAGGGAGAAAGTGTGTGGTATTGAAGAGTAATTTATGCATGCAAGGTCTGTTCCAAGGTATTAGGATTGAAAATTGATTCATGCACTCGAAAGCCTTCGAAGAAGCACCGTTCTGCGTCCACGTACCGCTGTCAGAGGGTTTAGCACGCCTCGTATGCCTTCTGGAAGGCGGCGACGGAATGCTGCTTAGGCTCCCTCCCTCCCTCGGCCTGTCCTAACGCTTCTACCGAGCCGTGGTGAAATCCTTGCAGGATAGAGTTGAAGCGGGGGAGGATGAAGAAGTCTGGTGGGGTATATTCTAAAAAATTTCAATCCTTTCTCCCATGGTCTAGAAGCTCTTGGCAGATCCGCGTACGAGTTTCCTTTTGTTCGTCAGGGTGCACTCGCTGTACCAACTTTGCACATACCTTTCTCTTGTCCATGTTTCCAGTCACAAGTCCATACACATTACCTTTAGGGATGCCAAGTTTATCAGAAACCATACGAACACTTTGTCTGCGCTGAACCGTTAAACTGCTATAAACTGTTATTTGCAGCTCTCTTTTTTATAATTTGAAGCATTTTTTGAGTGCGTTGTGGGAAAATGGGGATTCCTGTCAAACAATGGCTCGTTGTGATTAACGCCAATAATTTTTGGGGAAAATGTCTGAACATGAAATGAATAATATGATCTGTACAGGTATATTTTCGGGAAATGGAGGTTAAATTGCTGATTATATTTTAAGATAAAAAGGTCTAGAAAATTATTTGATTCGTTAAGCTCTTTCCCTCTGCAGAACCTGAAGTTTTTGTTTAACTAATATAAAAACACCAGGAAAATGTGCATCTGTCTTGGTGAACCTAACAACAAACAAAATATATCATCTACGTAACGGTGCCAATTGATTATGCTTTTTACTAAATTGTTTGAAGAGGAGAACATATAACATTTTAGTAAAAAAAAGTGGAAGAACAAATTATATACTTTTTCAATATGAATGACTTCCACAAAGTGTGAATGACTTCCATCATCCAATTTACATAGCCTCAGGTTATTTCTTTAAAAAGTGTTTGATAGTGTATCATTTTTGAAAATGAAACTCCTTCACTCGGGTTATTTTTTAAGATTAATCTGTTAATGTGCTTCATCATGTAACGATAAAGTTAAAAAGAGGTGTTATTTTTCTCTAGTTAGACCACATTTGGAATATGCCGCAAGTATATGGGATCCTTGGGAGAAAATCTGGCAAAAAGAATTAGATGAAGACCAGAGAAAATCCGCCAGATTCGTGAAAAATATATATGACAAGAACACAAGTGTAACAGGTCTCTTAGGGTATCTAGGCTGGGAGCCCCTTGAAATATGAAGAGAACAAGCGAGACTTAAACTTTTAGAGAGATTCAGAAACAGCGATTTTAACGATGACACTAAAGGAATTATAAAATGGCCCCACACTACTTAGGTAGATCTGACCACATAGATAAAATAAGGGAGATAGTTTCCAATACAAATAGATTCAAATACTCAATCTTCCCCAGAACAATCAGAAATCATAATAGTAAGAATCCGAAGTCCCATTAGAAATATTAAAAACATTTAAGTTACAAGTCGGAACAAAATTAAAAATTAAAAGATTGTGCAGGTGTATGTTTGTTGGTAGTTTGTGGGTTTGCATGTGTGTGAAAGGGTTGGGGCGAAAGGGTTCGTGCATGAATGTTTACCATATTTGGTTTGTGGGCTATAAATTTGTGGCTTCTGCATGCGGTTATTTTTTCCTAATTTAAGGGGTGGTGCCCTAACACCCCCCGCCACACGCCCTTGCGGCGGCTTGCGGGGTATTGAGTAGATTTAGATGTAAAGTCTTCTCTAGTGTACATCTACATTTAATTAATACCCCGCAAGCCGCCGCAAGGGCGTGTGGCGGGGGGTGTTAGGTCACCATCCAAAAAAAGGAAAAAAGGAAAACCGCATTCAAAACTAACACACACATGCAAACCCAAATCCACAGTTGTGCGTAAATTTATAGAAACATCCTATCATTCTAAACGCATGCAAACACAAATCCACCTCCCCTGACTCCACAAGCATGGAAGTACACATGCATAATTGCAACAAACAATTGTATCTTAGGACGCAGCAAGAAATCTATCCAAGAACGTGAAAGGCAGATTCAAGTAAGTAGCAAGTGGAAATACCACCACCACAAGAACGTGCAACATAAAACATTCTCCTACCCCAGATGAGGAATTTGGCCCAACGCTGCAGGTAGAAGGAGGGCTCCCCCGCGGAGAGGGACAAGTGATGGAAGGGGAAATTTAGGGTACCAGAAGCAGAGCAAACAAATTTCTGTAGAAAGCAAAGATAATATTTAATTTCTGAAGTTAGCAGAGCAAATATTACTGTGGCTTGAGGTGTTAGATTTTATTTTTGTGAAATAGTTTAGTTTATTTAGTCTTTGTGCTGTTTGTTGTTATTTTTTAATAGTGTGATGGTAATTTTAGTGGGCATTCTTAGTGGCTTGTAGTTATTTGTTTCCCGCTCCTCTGACTGGTTATTGGTCTCTCTCTTTTTCTCTTCTTTTCCACTGAGTAGCCACTTTAAGTACAGTGTACATTACATTAGGTTACCAGTTTCGTACATTTTTATTTATAGTACCGCCTAATACAAAAAAACATATATTTAGCATAGCAGGTTTAGGTTAGCTTTTATTTTTACTTTTTTGGGGAACCCCTCTTAGAAATCTTAGCATAGTTTATTAAGGTTAGCTTTTGTTGGGCACTCGGTTGTTAGTAGGATGGCTTCACCTAGGTCTCCTGTTGCCATGCTCGAAGGCACTGGCGAATTCGCAGCTCTAAGGGCTCGTATCGTCATGTTAGAGAGGATGGTGCGGGAGCTTCGTTCGGAGATCGCCGGCGGGAGGGCTCCCCTCAGGAGAGATGGTACCCGGTGTGGGAATACGAAAATCCGCCACGCCCATAGGGATGCACGGATTCATCCGAATGTTACACGTGGCTGGGAGATTAGAGACCTGCCTCGTGTCCCATCTCTCAACGAGGGAGTACCTCATGTCCGTAGGTCGGACGATTGGAGGGTTGTATCTCGGGGCAAGGAGAAGGTAACGCTGCGGCGAGGATAGGACTCTGCGGAGGCAGATACCATCCCCGTCTCCAACAGGTACCAGGTGCTGACGGATGACAGTACCACCGTACCTGCAGCTCCTACCCCTACTCCGAGGGCACTGCCTAGAGTAAGACATCAGCGCTCGGGAAGGGAGGGAACCGTTATATTAGGCAGTCCTAACGTCCGGCGTATAATGCATCCGCTGCGCCGCTGAGTCCAAAAGGAGGGAGGTGTTGGATTCTTGTCGTCCTGGTGTACTATATACCAGGCGATGGAGTACCCCAGGCGACGCAGGCGGTCGTCAGTAATACGAGATTGCTCTAAGCTACACATTGTGTCTCATGTGGGAACAAACAACGCCTCAGAACGAGCGCAGGATCTGAAGAGATCCTGTGCTCCTTTAAGGAGATGCACTCGGAGGGGAAACGGGTTGAGGCGGAGTTGAAGGTTCCTCTTAAATTAAGTTTTTGTGGTATTGTGCCACGAACTGACCGCGGGAGGCTCGTTTGGAGCCGAATAGAGGGTATAAACGAGAGATTGTTGGGATTCTGTCAGGAAATCGGAGCGGACTTTGTTGATCTGAGGCCTGTCCTCTCATCTTGTCGGGTACCCCTAGATCGCTCCGGGGTCCATTATGCTGCCGTGGCATCACAGTGTGTAGCGCGTAGGTTACACGAACACGTTTCTAGGGTTTAGCATAGTTGGAAGGGAAGAGCGCAGGTCAAAAATTAGGATAAATAAAGTAGAATCCAGCGCTTTTTGTCACTTGAGATCAGGTTACGCCCCACAGATCCCAAAAATAACAGAAGAAACAAAAACTTCCCTTAATACGACATGCAAAAGTAACCGACACCCCTGGCATTGACGTAGAAAGACATTTGACATGCATTTCCCCACAAAAGCGTCGTAAATCACGATCAGACAAAAACAAGGGAATTATTCAAGAGAAAAATAATCTATATATACTTGTATTAAATTGCAGAGGCCTAAAAAATAAAATAGCGGATCTCGAGCACATAATCCAATGTCATTCGCCTGATATAGTATTAGGCACAGAGAGTTGGTTGTGTAATGACATCAATGAACAAGAAATTTTCCTAATAAATTTTACAGTTTACCGACATGATATAGGTACAAGACCCGGAGGAGGACTTTTCGTGGCTATGAAAAGTAATCTTGAAAGTAGACAACTGGCATGTGAAAATAATGGCATAGAAAGTGTTTGGTGCACCATACTGCGATCCAATCAACCCAACATTAATTTATGCTCTTTCAATAGACCTTCAGACTCAGATTTTCAAACAATTAATACCCTAAATGAGCAATGGATTGGAGGAATAATAGTAGATAATAAGCTACAACGAGTCCAAACTCGGTCTTTTTCCAACAGGGCTCCTTTTATTTCAAATGCCCTGTGAGTTTGCATGTGTTACTGTAAGTCGTGCAAATTTGCTGGCAAATTAGCGCAGATCAGACTTCATATCGCCCAGTTTTCAGAGATAATGATGCGCACTTCCATCTACATCTACTCTACTCCACTACAATGCTAATAATACGATCTGCTATAATGCGCACACTTTACAACCGACGATCTAATTTCAGCACTTCGCGCAATTCAAGTCATGAAAAAATTATTACCGATACTTTATATACAAACCTTGAATGTTTGTAAATGTGAGAGAAGTGAGTTCTTCTAGCTTGGCTCTAGCATCGGTGCGCGTGATGTTTCATTCATTCATCACCGCATTGATTCTTTAGTAGGAGAATGCCGTATGCAGTTATCATTTCTGAATGAACGATTAATTGGCTCCTAAAAAACAGAATTGCGATCATTGGAGCCATTTTTCGGCCAGCCAAAACTTTCTGCCAAGAAAAGTGTCCCATTAACTTATTCAATGAATTCACTCTGAATGTGGTGAAAGATCATGTGCATAAGGAAGTCTAATATATTTACTTAAAAACTATTATTTTATTAAGACCAGTGCCATAATTCGCAGCATATCACTTTGGCGGTGACCGTAGGTACTGCGGTCGTCGCCAAAGAGGTCACGGATCTGCTGCTCTCACCCCAGCTACTCAAAATCCCCCTCGTTGAGAAATTAGAAGTGACTTCAACAGTCACTGCCGGAAGATTCGTCTCCGGAGTGCAATCACATGATATGAACTGTGCTTCGAGATCAGTTCTCCCACAAAGAGCCAAGTCATGCGACCAACTCCTTTTCCGTTGAATATTCAAATAAGTTCACCTTTCGTGCAATTAATTCGCCTTAATTCCACCAAAATCAGTAGCCATTTTGATAATACAATTCCTTGTTTGTTGTCTTCTTCCGCCTCGTCCCTCGGTGTGGCTCTCCAAAGTGCCAATTGATGATCCGTGGTTTACGAAGCCACAGTGTTTCCCTCACTCCACTCGAGACCTAAATCAGACACACTCTCGCGGACATCAAAGACATTATCAGTCGCACACTGTCTCCGTCGGCCGTTAATTGTCGTGCGTGAACGAAGGAATTGTGTTGTTTAGAAAAGCATTGGAATCAGCGACTGCTTCGCTGGAAGGAAGAGCTCTGCGGACATGCCGGGGGGGCATTTAGGCGTTGAATTCCTGAGGTCATTGTGGTCCGCGAGTAATTTCGGCTCCGTAAGCCCTGCGTCCACCGTACTAAGCGAGAGGCCGTCCCCTCCCGCTAATGAAATTCCCTCGCCGCTTTTGTTGGCGGCCCCTTCATCCCGCCGCCCTTTGTGCCAGCGCGGGCCCCCGATGCGGCCGGCCCCTCAATGGCCAAAACCCTCGCTCCTCCCGTGCCGGCCGCTCTTAAAACCGACCGCCCCTTGGCGCGCCTGGATAATGAATGGATACGCCTCCGAACTCACTTTGGCCAGTGCTCGGCCTCCTTCCCCCGCCCCTGTTATGTCACTCTTTGCTCTCCTTCCTCCTCTTCTCCACTCTCCTATCACTTCATTCCATCTATTTGCACACGTTTTATGCACTTCTCATTTTGTCCATTGGCCTGCAGCGATCTACCCCGTTGAGTTGAAAACGACTCCGGGAGGCGACGTTTTGTATCCATCTGATTAACTGAGTCAAAGAACATTTAATATGTTAGTGAATAACGCAACATATTTATCCTTTGGAATAGAAAGGAATCGGAGACATAACTGAGCCTTTCTATAAGCAAAACGGCGGGCTTCTTCTGGCGAATAAATAAATTAAAATCGCCTTTGACTATATTTGTCCAGAAAGGTTTGGAGAGGTTTAGGCCATTTGGAACACAAAAGATGGAACTCAAATAGAGAATGTCAGACCGCCTAAATTAATGAAAAATGTGAAGCCATAACTAATTAACTGAAAATTCATAATCGCGCTATCCAACTAAAAATTGTTGATATGACTATGAATTTGTGTTTTGGGACTCTTTGAACGACAAATATTAATTCAGGCAATTTGATTTCAGCACAGTTTTCAACGAGATCTTAACCTAGGTTCTAACCTCAGTGTTTACCGAAAGGATAATATTTCATAATCGCCCGCTCCCCATCAGTATGGAGTTTATCGCCCGCCTCAACAGGAAGTCAAATTGCTGATGAAACTTGAGAGAATGGAATAGCTGGCCTTCCCAGAATACCGGTGCATTTGGATGTGTCCTTAATGAATGTCCCTCTATCGAGTAATATTAGGCATGGGGGTCGTGAGGTGGACGTTCTTTCAAGGCTGGGAGGCTGAAACGCCTTGGGACAAATTGGGGCCTCGACAAATATTTTCATTTTGAGCGAATTACTTTCTCATGATTTGAAAATGGGAGGAGTGGTAACATAGGGAGAACTGAGGAGCAGCAGCGATGACACCGGACGTATTGGAGGCGCAGTTTGTCGAGACAGGGGAGGGGACGTGATCAAGGGCGCGGCAGACGGGCGCTGAGCATAAGGGGAACCCCCCTCCCCAGCTGCGCTCAATCTTAGCGTATCAATTAATGAATTGTGACGTTGAATGTAAATTAATATATAGATAATCGTCTTTATTTTGGGACGCGATTTAGACTATGAAAAAACGCAAAATAAGGTTGATACTATTAATTAAAATGAAATTGGATGGTGCATAGATAATTTGATAATAGAGACTTGATGACTGAAAATCAGTCAAACCTAAATCTTTGGCAACATTAATGGATCGGTGGCATTCATTCGAATCTCTCAATGATAACTCAAGTTCTGCAAACGATTATAAATTGCCCTTTTGTTTTGCTAGACTACTTCTAATTTGATAACTTTATTATTGTCGAGGATATCCGAAGTACACATTAGTATACGGGGGAAATTAATGTTTCATACTGCGAAATTAATATTTACTTGAATTCCAACTGACAGCGTAGAGTACTAATCTTGGAATTATTATATATATTATTATCAATATATATCTTTAATGAAAGCGATTATTACAATGAATAAACTACAACATTATTTTATTTGTTATTTAAAAAGTAAAATTTCATAACAAAGAACGCCTTATGAGTCTACGCGAACTCAAAAATTTCATTCCATTTCAAACATATGGAGTGATTATTTTTTTTTGGTTCTTCGCTTTTGAAATTTCATATTCGTTTGAAAATTAATTAGGAAGAATTTTTTTGAAAAACTATAGTAATTGCACATGAATTGCCCATGTTAAATTCTACTCTTTAGAGAAGACTTTTATTGCGCAGAGACAACAGCGCTATTCCCAACATGACTCACAAATCCTAAAACAGGCCCCTCTTCCTCCATACTTCCTCCCTCCATTGTTTCCAACATCCCTATCTCTATGCCTGCTCTTTCCTCGTTTGTCCGACATGCTCCCCTCTATACGGGGTCTGTAAATTTACTAATGAGACTGATTAAAAAAAAATTCATTCAAATATATTTACAGTTTTATATTTAAAACCATAAACACAGTAATCAACCCGAAGGTCGGTTTGGTACGTGATTTCACCCAGTGACCAGTT
Source organism: Hetaerina titia (assembly GCA_037158775.1). Lineage (NCBI taxonomy): Eukaryota > Metazoa > Arthropoda > Insecta > Odonata > Calopterygidae > Hetaerina > Hetaerina titia. The sequence goes on from CM073773.1 coordinate 119,923,797, forward strand.
TAACACCCCCGACGGAGTGTGAAATTCACACAACAGGGTAGGGGGGCCAGTTACTTTCCCTGCACCGGTTATGGCTTCCCAGGAAGATCCGGTACCCGAAAAGGCACATAGTTTGAAGAGTGCAGGTGCCCTGCAGGTGCCCAGAGTGCCTTGCCCGGGGATCGAACCCGGGACACTCCGATCACTATTCCAACGCTCTACCCCCTAGACTACCGCGACCCACTAATTTATAAGGTAATCTACCAGTTAAGGTAGGTTTTGGATGGACAAAACTATCAAATAAACATTTTGTAATTCCAAAAAAAACACAATCCAGCAACCTAATCTACATCAGGTCCCTCTTCATCTCTGTGTAGTTCTTTCCTCCCTTCATCCCGTCCAACATCCCTATCCTGTTCCTGCCCTTTCCTCGCTTGCCCAACATCCTCCCCTCTATTACCTTCTTCGATATTCCACTACCGTTCAATACGCCTTTCATCCATTTTTCCTGCCTCCATAGGATTTCTCTCAACAAACCCCTCTCCTCACCCACCATCTCCATTACTTCATCATTTGTTTTCCTTTCGGTCCATTTCACCTTCTCCATTCTTCTCCACACTCACATTTCAAAAGCCTCCAATCTACGTCTATCCTCCTGCTTCAGTGACCACGTTTCTGCGCCGTACTACGCTTCGTATAAATGTTTTTACGATTCTTTTCTTAACCTCCCTATTCAATGTCCCTGTCATCAACCCCCTCCTCTTTGTGTAAGCCTTCTTGCTTAGCGCAATTCTTCTCCTTAGATCCCTACCACTTTGACCGTATTGGTCCAAAACACTTCCGAGATATGTAAACTGTCCAACCTGCTCTATTTTTTCCCCGCCTATTTTAATATTTATCTTAGCCTTTTTCTTTGTGGAAAATCGCATAACTTTTGTTTTATTAATATTGATTCCCATCCCATATTTATCGCACTGAATCTCCTATTCACTCAGCAATGCTTGCAACCTCTTGGCTGACTGACAAATTAGAGCTTAGTCATCTCAAACCTAACTGATTAAACGAATTCCCCTCGACTTTCATTCCTACCTCCAGTTCTTCCCATGCCTCTTTCATCATTTACTCCACATATACGTTGAACAGCACCGGTGACAGGTAAGGCAACCCTGCCTTACACCTCTTCCTAACACACCCCATCCGGACTCTCCGTTTCCCGCTCACACCTGAGCAGTCTGAGACATGTACAGGTTGCGGATCAGTCTCCTGTCCCTCCAATCCATTCCTATTTTCTGCAATGTACGCATTAGTTTTTCCCAAATCACTCTATCGAACGCTTTTTCCAAATCTACGAAACAGGCAAATACGTCCTAATTGTATCTATATTCCTCTTGATTAGTGCTCTCGTAACTGCAATGGCATCATGCGTACCTCTCCCCTTCCTCAACCGAAACTTATCATCTTCTAAGTAATCATTTGCTCTACTATCTCTTCTTTTGTTCATGATCCCGGGAACCAATTTAATTGCGTATGAAATCAGTCCCACCGGTCTGGAATCCTCGCAAAGTGCTGCCTTTTTCCTGTTTTGGAATAGGAACTAACACTGATCTGGCCAAAATATCCGACCGAATTCGTTCTTCTTAAATTATACAAAGTCCATCAAAACTCTTACTCCCGCATTTTCCCTAACTTTATTGTTGTTGTTAATATTTCATTTCTTTCGTGTTGCCGCCGTGTACATTAGTATTAGAAGAAAGTATTTCCGATTATATTAGAAATGAAGACACTGATTAGGATATCAGCGGAGCTGATTGGCACTGAAGACAACGCACGTTGTTAAAACTAAGAAGGATGAAGTTATCTTCGACACCGTGCAATGCTATGGAACGCTATAATTGTTAATCTCAGAAAGTTTTTCTTTTTTATGAATTTCGTACTTGCGTATTATTGTCGCAACCATCTTTCCAATACATTCACAATTCAATAGTATCGCAAGAATTCGGATGGAGTTACTCAGTACACGCATTCTTAAATAAATGACAGATAACTTATAAAATAGTGCAAAAGTCAATACTTTAATTCCATGGATTTACTTTTCAAGATCATATGTCCTCAAGAAGTAACGCTTACAATTTTTCCGTATTTAATTTTCTTTGGAAGGCTTTGTAGGACTTCTCCTTTCCCTCTGTTTCGCCCATTGATGATTCCTTTTGTTTGTTTGTTCTTTTAGACGCCTCTAAGGGTATCGTAAAAAGCTCCACTCTGATATTTTCAATAACTGAATCTGTCAATACTCTAATTTTAAGAAGTTAGAGGTAAAATTAGAAATTGGGAGTTAAGGGCATTGAGCATTTCAAATCAAGGACTTGCCTTGACAGTCGCCAGGCATTCCAAATATAGATTTTCTTGTAAGAATTTTATTTCCAGCTGTTTCAATTTTCATGGCCGATCGGAGGCGTTGATTTCATGGACTATTTGACACGCGTAGTGAGCGTTCACATGCCACACTCAAAAATGAAATATGCGCAAGTGCTCTTAATTACTTCGGTATTATTCTAATTTTCCTTGCTTTAATCTCTTTAATTTCTCTCTTTCTTGCAGGTATGTTCTTGGATTCCTCTTATTGCATCAACCTTTTTGATATAACTTCCAATGCACCAACGGCAATCTTTCCCAGCGGTGAACGGTAAGCTCAAACTGCTAACACATCTCCGGTTTGAAATCAAAGAGGTAATTCCACTCTCTTTGTCAGTTAAGTACATATCTCATAAAACTCTGTTTCCGAAAACCGCTATTTTTACAATTGGCAGTTATCTTGCTGCTTTTTCCATTCTAGCAAAATAGTAATAATAATAGTAATAATTTGGCCCGCCTGATTAGAATCGGAAATTTATTGTTTGAATTTTTTGGGGTACTTTATTTTTAAACCCCAACACAATTACAATGATTTTTTTCGTCGTTCTCCCCGTTCCCACTTTATCTTTTGTTGATAAATCTATCCAATTTTTTTGAATCGGTTGGCTTTTCGTATTGATATAATAATTTCTTTCGCAAAGGCCGACGTGTGATCGTCACCTGACTCGCCTCTGCCCCCCGGATACTAGTCCAAGTCCGCCCTCTTGCAGTGCCAATGCGTTCGTGTGGTCCTGTCCCACTCTTGTGTCGGCCATTCAGTCGCCTTCCGCGATCAAGCCGACTTCAGAGCCCACTTCGGGCAATGCCCTCCTGTATTCTCTGTTAAAGATCGACTTTAAGAAATAGTTCCACACCCTGTGAGCCCCCTTGGGTGCCCACTGGCTCCACACGCTGCCAACCCCTGGCACTGCCGTCGGTTGCTCAACACTCTATCCACCACGCCACCACGATTCTTCCGTTTGTGCGTATGTTATCATCTGTTTCGCTCTTTTTTTTTCTTGTAAGTGAAACAGAAGAGGGAACTGCTTCATTTCGCTAAGGCTTCTGCTTCTGGAACTGCTTCATTTCAAAGATGACATTTAATTCGCATTTGTTCCGGCGACCCGTTCGCTATCGATCGATACATTTCGATTCCATGAACGGATAAGCTGCTTGCTGCATTGATGATCAGTGATTGAAGACGCAATTCAACCAACCCCCTTTGTCCCCCCCCTTTACTTCCTCCCTCCAAAATTTGCCCCCCCTTTTCCCCCCGTCATTCATTTCGGCCGATTGCACTGCGATGCGAGTGATTGGCTATCGCCATTCTAAACGGCCCGCGCGGGGGCGAGAATGAAAGTAAGGGCCGGGGGTAGGATTGGTGGGGACGGCAGGCCCCTTCCTTCTATGTAGCGGCTGATCGACGGCGATGGATACGAAAGTGCTTATTATACTGGAATGTATGTTGTGGCGGTGCGCGCGCGCCGCTATGAGGGAACGTCACGTGGAGAATATTGATGAATGAATCACCTCAAGAATGCTTCATCTACGTCTACATCATACCCTGCAAGCCGCCGCAAAGCAAAGCAAAAGCAGAGCAAACAATACCGTAAACAGGAATACATTGCTTAATGGCATTCCAATGCGGGCATGCGGGAAGGGTTTTGCCACAACACACAGGAGATTAGGGAAAGTGCATGCAATTGAGTATAACTAATTGTTACCTAGACGCCGAAGGTGGCAAGTGGCATTTTTGTTATCTCCGAGTGTGGCCCTACAGTTGTTATCCCGTATCGTCCTTGGGAAGAAGGAGTCCTTGAGTCTGCTAGTTCTGGCATCTATTTCCCGAATTTTGTACACATGATCCAAGGGACCAATGTATGTTGAAGTGCCAATAACTTTCGAGACCTCGGTGATGAAACATGCGGATCTGAATTTATTTAGTAAGTTTAACCTAGCATTGAGTCGTCTTTCTTCCAATGATTCCCATCCCAACTCCATAAGCATTTCAGTGACACTTTTCGTTTTATCGTAATAGTTTTCCACGAAACGTGCTACCAGGAATTGGACCTTCTCAATTTCCCGAATTAGCCTTTTTCACACGGATCCCATACGCTACATGCATATTCTAAATGGAGCCTTACAAGAGCGTGATAACAACGATCCTTGACCTTGGAGTCACTTCTGCCGACAATGCGTCTAATAAATCCTAATTTTTTATATGCTTGCCCGCAGACTTTACGTATATGGGTCCCCCAAGTTAAGTCTTTAGTGAATGTAACACCTAGGTATTTCACCATATCAACTACTTCAAGGTCAACTCCAGCTAATTTATAAACTAATCCCGTGGATCTTTTAAAAAAATTTACCACCGAACATTTATTAGGATTTAAGGCAATCCCCATTTTGAACACCATTAATTAATGCTATCTAAATCACGTGCTAGTATTAAACGATCCTCATCCCCAGATATCTCCCGATAAATCACTGTGTCATCTGCGAACATCCTTATCTTACTTTTCACTTCGCGGTTCAAATCGTTAACAAAAATCAAGAATAGTAACGGTCCAATAACACTTCCCTGAGGAACCCCCGAGGTGACTCGTACGCTAGTAGAAGTAGTGCCGTCAAGGACTACCCTCTGTTCTCACTCTGATAGAAACTCTTTAACCCAGTTGCTGATACTCCTTCCTCCTTAATCCATTTAATGCTTTTGCATTCCATTTCCTAACCCTCCGCTCTTGCTTCATCTTTTTGAAACGGACGTTACATTTAATAACAAATAAATTGTGGTCTGAGTCTGCATCCGCTCCTGGAAAACAGCGATTTTATCACAATTTTCCTAAACCAGTGCCTAAACATAATATAATCTAACTGGTACCTTTCTGAGACACTTGGCATTTTCAATGTATACCTACGCCTTTTTTGGTGTCTAAACCATGTGTTGGTGATGACTAACCCCTGTCTGCTGCAGAATTCAATCGCTTTCTCCCTGCGATCATTCCTCGTGACTAACCCATAGTCCCCCACCTCAGCACCATCTCTTACTTCGCCTACCGTCGCATTCCAATCCTCCATCACTATTAAATGTTTCCCTGGAGGAACACAAGAGATTATATCCTCTAATTCATCGTACATCCTATCGACTTCTTCCTCCTTGTGGTTTCTCGATGGCATGTATACCTGAACAATGACCAAAATCGTCGGTTCTGCTTTAATCTCTACGAATAAAATTCTATCAGTTGCTTGCTCTATGTTGACTACGCTTCTTCCTACCCCTTTATTTTATATTACGGCCACCCCTCGTTGGCTCTTGTCCCCGCCGCTGTATATCACTATAATTTTCACTCCAGTAA
>CM073773.1:119934522-119964046 GCA_037158775.1 Hetaerina titia
TCTTCTTCTCTCATCCATCTTCGCAATCATCTCATCCGTTACCCATGGTTTCCTTATCCTTTTCCCGTTAACGGTTCCTATAGTGTCTTTAGCGGCTTCCAATATCCCTTTCTTGATACATTCCCATTTTTCTTCGATAGCACTCAGTTCTTTAGCGTCATCCATCATTTTCTCTACAGCCTCCTGATACTCCTTCCTCGTTAATTCATTTACTGCTTCTAAATTCCATTTTTTAACCCGCCGCCCTTGCCTTATCTTCTTGAAACGAACATTACATTTCATAACAACTAAATTGTGGTCAGACTCCGCATCCGCTCCTGGGAAACTGTGCGAATTTATCACACTGTTCCTAAACCTGTGCCTAACCATAATATAATCTAACTGATACCTTTCTGAGTCACCTGGCATTTTCCATGTATACCTACGCCTTTTGTGGTGTCTAAACCATGTGTTAGTGATGACTAACCCCTGTCTCCTGCAGAATTCAATTGCTTTCTCCCCGCGTTCATTCCTCGTGCCTAACCCATAGTCCCCACCTCACCACCATCTCTTCCTTCGCCTACCGTCGCATTCCAATCCCCCATCACTATCAAATATATATATATATATATATAATACGCGGTGGCTACATCGTTCATGAAGACGCTTTGGAAGAATTCGTTTAGAATGTTGGATTTACCCTCACTGTCAGTATGAATGATATTGTTACAATCCCTTAAGCAAGCCACGGTTTTTTTGACCCCCATTTACTTCCGTAAGATATGACCCGAAATCATTGGGGTTAGTGTCTGAATTGCCGCAGAGCACTTCACATTTAAAGTCTTGTAAAGCGCTACGTAATTGTGTTTTGGTTTCAATTTTAGAGGAATTATAGTTGTCCAAAAGCTGTTCATTGTCCAAGGGTGATGAGTTCAGACGTGCTTTCTTTACCCTAGAGTGTATCATTCTCTGCTTTCGAAGGGCTTTTTTAACGCCTTTGTTGTACCACCAGGGGTCACGATTTGCTTTAACGTATTTTACAGGGATAAAATCTGTGATTCCTTTTTGCATAATTTGACAAAATGTGTCCAAGTTTCTTCCACGGTGGAGAGCGCGTTTTGAAATCGCGTAGTGAAGAGTTTAAATGGCTGGCAAAAGTTTCAAAATCTGCTTTATGATAATTATGATATTTTATTTTTGGCTCAACATTCTTATTTATTTCTACGTTCTATTTGATAATTACTGATTTATGGTCACTCACACCCTCGTCAGTTGATACACTATTAATGCGTTCCGGTGTGTGCGTAAGAAATAAGTCCAAAATGTTCTTTCCACGGGTGGGAGTGCGTACTGCTTGATGGAACGAGTTTCTTTGAGCCCAATTTAATAAGAAATTGCCAAATTCGCGATCACGGGTCCGAGATTTAACGCTATTGCTGTCCCAATCGATACCAGGGAGGTTAAAGTCACCACCGATTATGTTGATACATTTATAATTTTTGCGTGTAAATTCATTTATTTGTTCATTAAGGGTATTAACTGTTTAAATATCTGAGTCTGGGGGTCTATAGAAAGAGCATAAATTAATGTTGGGTTGAAAGGATCGCAGTATGGTTCTTCAAACACTTTATATGCTATTATTTTCAAATGCCAGTTGTCTGCTTTCAAGATTACTTTCAAAGCCACGAAAACTCTTCCTCCGGGTCTTGTACCTCTATCGTGTCGGTAAACTGTGAAATCTATTGGGAAAATTTCTTCGTGTTTGATGTCATTACACAGCCAACTCTCTGTGCCTAATATTATATCAGCCGAATGACATTGAATGATGTGCTCCAGATCCGCTATTTTATTTTTGAGGCTTCTGCAGTTAAATACAAGTACATTTAGATTTTTTTTAATAATGCCCTTGTTTTTGTCTGACCGTGATTTACGACGCTTTTGTGATGAAATTCATGTCAAATGTCTTTCTACGTCAATGCAAGGGGTGTTGGTTACTTTTACATGTCGGTTGTATGTTATATAAAAGCATGTTTGTGTTTCCTCTGTTATTTTTGGGACCCGTGAGACGTAACCTGATCTCAAGTGAAAAAAAGCGCTGAATTCTACTTTATTTATCCCAATACAGAACCTCCGCTCTTGCCTTCCAACTATGCTAAACCGTTGCTCTGTGTTACCTGTGCCCTTCGCTTAAGTCCTCATTTCTTCTCTTCTCTATAATTTGTCCTTTTCCGAAGTTCTTCCCTTCCATCTCCCCCCCTCTCTCCCCCTCTCTCCCTCCCTCTCCCTCCCTCTCCCACCTCTCCCCCCTCTCCCTCCCCTCTCTCCCCTCCCTCTCTCCCCCTCCCTCCCTCTCTCCCCTCCCTCTCTCCCTCTCTCCCTCCCTCTCCCCCTCCCTCTCTCCCTCCCCCAATCTCTCCCTCCCCCCTCTCTCCCTCTCTTCCTCTCTCCCTCTCTCTCTCTTGCCCTCTCGCCCGCCCTCTCGCCCTCCCGCCCTCTCGCCCTCCCGCCCTCTCGCCATAATGTGAAAGAGAGCGGTTTAAATTGTAATAACGTATGACATATTTTGATACAAATATGTATATATTAATAAATTTTTAAATTATAGTAACTGGTTTTGGTCTGTGCTCCAGTTTCTTCCATTGCCACCGCACATCGTAGCCTGTAATTTATATTTTTCTTGGTTCAAAGACGAAGCGTTAATTGTTATTTAATATTTGATTATTTCTCATTACGTCAGGTATTTTGATGTTGAAATGTTGACTTTTATTCGTTTTTTGGGATAAGTATTTTAATTTGATGTTTGATTTGTCAAGGGTATTCTTTTATACATTTTCAGAAGAATTTACTTTAATCTTCCCAAAAACGCCCCCACACCGTTGTGCTTAGAAAAGTTCATCGATTTAGCGTGTTATGGGCAGCTACGTCAATTAAAACAAAATATTTACGAGCTGAAACTTGTATTTTTTGCAAAGGGTAGGTATACGAGATGGCGTGCATATGCTCTCCTGCGAACTAATGGCCTTGTAAACCTTTAAAAATCATTCATTATTTTCCGAATGATCTGCACCAGCCTCTCTCCCCATGGAGATGAGCCGCGGAAGTAAAGCACGCCGCTAGAGATCGAGGAGCGGTGCATTTGGTGTATTCGGCCGTGGCCGTGGATAGGGGGGTGAGTTGGAAGGCTGAGATTTGATCGCATTCTTTAGTGCCGTCCCTTAAGCACCTTTCTCGTCCTCCCCCTTGTCCTCCTAAAATCCTCCCTCCTTGTGATATTACAAGCTGTCGTGGAACTATACGTATTTCTCCCTACTCCCCATTCCATGCAGTCGGGACCGGCGTCGACGAGGCAGTCATGGAGGAGGAGCCAGGGACGCGCGAACCACCGCGTGGGGTATGCCGCTGGGCTGCATTATTGGCCCAGAGAATTAGTCAGCTTCCTTTGGTCTCGCGTCAGTGCCCTTTCAAGGAATCCAGGCTCTCGGTCAGCGGAGGTTACTTTCCACAGAACGAAGAATTTCCAATAGGTCATACCGTCAGTCTTCCCTTGTGTCGCTCCCAATGCCTCATTTTAATGCTATTTAATCACATCAGAAAAGAAATTCAACACTTTCATATACATCTACATAAATACCCTGCGAGCCACCAAAAAGGTGTGTGGCAGGGGGTGTAGCACCATGAGGGAAGGGTAAGGGTTGAGGGGGTTGGGGGTTAGGTGAGGAAATGTGGGGGGAATCTGTAAGAAAAAAATATATATATATACATATATACATGTACACACATATACACATACATATATATTAATATATATATATATATACACACACATGTACACATATCCTCGCGCAGTCCCTAACCTATACGTTAATACTTATTGTAATGAACTATGTCCTGGCGAATTTCGGCCACAAGCATTCTGGCCCCTTATCGTTCTTGGAAAAAATGACATTTTAAACCTGTCCAGTCTTGCAGTCTATCTCTCCAGTCTTATATTCGTGATCCCTTCGACCGTAATACGTTGAAGTTCGTATTATACCCTTGATGTCATCGGAAAAGGCCCATCTTTAAATGTTTTTAATAAGTTTAATCTATATTGGAAACGCCGCTGTGTAAGAGAATCCCAACCTAAATTGTCTAGCAAAGTGGATACGCTGCTGAGTTGGTCATAACAATGTTTGACAAATCTAGCCCCCCTCCGCTGAACTCGATATAATTCCGATACCTAATTTATATTATAAGGATCCCATATACTGGCAGCATACTCTAGGTGAGACCTGACCAAGGCAAGGAAACATCGTTCTTTCACCTTTTCGTCACATTTACCTAGCACTCTTTTCACAAATCTTAATTTTTTATTAGCACGACCGCATATTTCTCGTATGTGTTTTCCCCAGGACAGATCGTGAGTAATTGTTACACCAAAGTATTTAAAGGAATCTACCCTTGCGATTTTGGTTTGTTTCACTTTGTAACTATAAGGGAGGGAATTACTCTTTCCCAATAATGTGCTACTGCGCATTTAAAAAAATTAATTCCAATTGCCATGTATCGCACCAATTTTGAATTGCATCTAGGTCGTTGGCTAAAACAACTCTGTTTTCGTGACTTCGAATGTCCCCATAAATTACTGCATCATCGGCGAAAAGACGGAGCTTGCTATTAACTGCGGTACTGAGGTCATGTAAATAAGCAATAGGAGGGGGCCTATGACACTTTCTTGTGGTACACCCGACGTGACCTTGACAGTATCGGATGATACACCGTCCAGGACGACTGTTTGGACACGATCACTTAACAATTGTTTAATCCAGTTAATAACACTCTCGTGTATTCCATAGGTTTCCAATTTCGCCAGTAATTTGCAATGAGGGACTTTATCGAAAACTTTCTTAAAATATAGGAATATCGCATCAACTGGAATATTACTTTCACCGGAGTTCAATACATCATGTACAAAAATTGCGAGTTGAGTTTGGAAGGATCTACCCTTACTGAAGCCGTGTTGGTTATTAATTAATAAATCTTGGCTATCGAGGTGCTTCATCATGGAACTAACAATGATGTGTTCAAGAATCTTACAGGAAATGGAAGTCAGCGATATTGGCCTATAATTACTGGAGTCCTCCCTGTCTCCGTTTTTAAATATGGGTGTTACCGAAGCTACCTTCCAGCCGTTTGGCACGCTTTCTTCTGCTAATGATTTCTTAAATATTATATCTAGATACGGGGCAATTTCAGCCGACAGTTCTTTATACACGCGCGCCGGTATCTCCTCGGGTCCCGGAGATTTGTTGGGGTCTATGTTTTTAAGGAGTAATTCTATTCCGCAGGTGGAAATATTGATTGCTTCCATTGACTGCTGAAATGTTTTCGGAAGGTTCTCGGGTGTATTTTTTGAGGATATGTTGAAAACACTCTGGAAGATAGAGTTTAATATGCTGGCTTTATCTAAACTACTCCTTACTTTATCCCCCTTTTCGTTATTCAATGAGTTTACGGTGGACTTTTTTCCCTGCACTTCCCTGACGTAGAACCAAAACATCTTTGGGTTATCGTTCATATGTTCGCCTAATTTTTTCCTTTTGAATGCCGCTATCGCCTTCCGGAGGGCCTTCTCGGCAGTGGACCTAGATGCTTTGTAGTTCTGTATGAGTTCGTTGATTTTGTCAGGGGAGGAATCTTTAACTGCGTTTCTCATTCTGGCATGGCACACCCTTTGCCGCCTAAGAGATTTCCGTACTTCTGAGTTGTACTATCGGGGTTCCTTATTCTCTTTTTTGTATTTACTAGGTATGAACCTCTGTATTGCTGAACGTGTTATGGTGAGAAAATTATTCCAAGTATCCTTGACACTACTAAATTTGCTTAATTCGTCAAATATAAAAAAAGAACTTTTTAATTCACATTTTAAGCCATCATAGTCCGCTTTTTTGAACAAATACACCTTTCTCTTAGGTTTGTTAACTTTATCTACGCTTAGAGAAAATTTAGCGTTTACTGCCCTGTGATCACTGATTCCGTCAACAACTTCTCTATTGAAGACCTTTTCGGGTATATTTGTGGCTAACAGATCAAGAATGTTCTTTCCCCTTGTTGGTGAAGTCACTAATTGATGTAGGGAATTCGAGGTGAACGCAAATAAGAGGGACTCGCATAGATCCTTGTCTTTACTTCCATTTACAAAACTGTACGAATCCCAATCTATTGTGGAAATATTGAAATCACCTCCGATAATTAGGCTATGCTCACTGTTGTGGGATGTAAAGCTTTGTATCTGTTTTTCTAGGTCTGGTATTGAGTTAATGCTAGCGTGGGGTGGTCTATAATACGTACAGATATATATTCTTTTCGAACTGAGTGTTTTCACTGAGCACCATACACTTTCTATACAGCTATCAGGAAATAACTCGGCTCTACTGACGTTAGAGTTCTTAACCGCAATAAACACTCCTCCTCCGGCTCTTTTTTTCTATCGTTTCTATAAACTATGAAGGGTTTGGGAAATATTTTGCAATCTGCGATGTCATCTGTTAACCAACTTTCAGTTCCTATAATGATATCCGACTCTGTGCAATGAATGAGATGGTGAAATTCCGGTATTTTATTTTTTAAACTTCGGCAGTTAACTACTACTACGGAAATTATATCCTCGTCTAAAACCTTCTTTGCGGTCTACTTTCTGGGGATGTTATTTAATCTCTTTCATGTCTTAGTATGCGATCGGCCTATATTCTGATTAGTAATTCTATCTTTTTTCGCATTAGCAGTGCAAGTACTTGGAAAAAAATCACTTCTTGTGTTGTTAGACCCACTAATTGACCTACACCTTATAATATCGTTATTAGGGCAATCTACTCCACTACCTAACCTACGCATTTGCCTAAAAAATATCTATAGTGCTCGAAGATCCTATGAGCCACCCGAACCGACGCCTCAGGGGTGTAGTGAACCCCGGAACGGATCAAGGGAGTGGGACATGACCCGAGCACCGGTCTCAAGTCCACAAACTCGGCCCCTATGTCCCGACAGAATTTCCACAGCCTTCCGTTCAGAGACTCAATACGACTCTAAACGTAAGCACCGCAGTCAGTCCGCGGGACAATGCTACATATGGACAACCGTAAGTCCACACCAGATGCCTCCCGCACACGATCCACTTCGGATTTTAGGTCCCCAAAGGCACTCAAAATCCTTTCGGACCCGTACCTGGAGGCATCGTTGGTGCCGACATTGGCTACCAACCGCAGCATGGAGCAATTCGTGTCCCGGACCGCCGCCCTTACTGAAAAAGTTTAAGTTACATAAAAACTTTCTCTCGTATTCTTTCCCGTTTTTAAATTGGCGTCATGATTTAAGGGACAAACTGGCTGACTCGTCTTCCTTGGATTTCAGTATTCATCGCCTCGAAGGAAGGAAGCTGTTGGCTTTCTCTATCTCGAGAGGCGCCCCCCCCCCTCCGTCGCAGTCCTCTCCTCACGCTTGTGCACGTGCCATTCGGGTCATTTCTTCTCCGGGACCTGCGCATGATTTTCCCGATCGTCAGCTTTCGGGGCACTACATCAAGAGCCGTACTCTCGTGCTGTGGACGCTGAAGAGATGGGAAGTGGAGCGAAGATTTATATTCCCAAGGAAAGACAACCTCTCTTCCCCCCCCCCCGGGTGATCTCTTTCCCTCCGGGGACAAATGACATCAGGGATACGCCGCCTTATCACGCCTCCCCCGACACACCTCTCGCCGTCCCCGCCCTCCGTTGGGGAGGCAGGGATGGGGGGTTGGCCGGTAGCCGCCTCCGTCGAACGGGAGAGTATTCGCGTTGCATTTGGACACCTCACCGCACCACATCGGAGTTCGTCCGACGCCCCAGCATCATACAATCTTGGGTTTTTATGGAAACGGAAGGAAAAGAATAAAGGCAGGTATAAAGGACAATGGCGAGGGAAGTTTGGAATGGCCCGCTTGGCCGCTGGCTTTTGGTCATCCCTCGTGCGTCAACATCTCGCGTGTCTCTTGGCTACTGGAGCTGCGAACAATGTTGCTGTTGTCCACCCCGTGGGCTAGACCCCCCCCCTTCTCCCGACCCATTTTCCCTACCGCCTTCGCCACCAACAAAGTGCAAAATCCCCCTTGCTTGGAGGTGGGCTCCACTCGTGAGCTTTGGGCATGCAGTGGGCCTACTCTCGTCTCTCCGGGCTCCCCTCTCTCTCTCTGCCGACGATTGATCGGGAGGGACGCGAATGAAAGGGTCGACCCTACAACGGGACAACAAAATTTCAACTTATATGATACTGGTATGGACAGATAAACTCCTTAGAAGGTTCTATGTGCGTTGTCTCTCTTGTGGAGGTCTCCTTGAAATGGTGCTTCTTCCTAGCTAGAAATCTCAGCAGGTTGAGTGTCTTTAAGGGAACTGATTAGCCTCATGGATAATTTTCTCAACTAATCAATATGATATTACTAGTTAAGTGCTATGCATTAGATAAAATGTTCTAACCGTTATTATTCAGTTAGTAACTGTTATGTTGACATTTACGCAGTGACTTCCGAAGTATTACTACTTGAATGTGTGTAATGTGTGACGAATGCATTAAATTGTAGTGTTGCATAAATCTTGTACTAAAAGATAATATTACCTAGGGTAACGATAGGGATACGTGATACATCCCTCACCTTTTTTTGTTTGTGATGGAGAGACCAAGTATTGTCGCGTCAATCGATGTACGAGTATACGAGATATGTGGTATATCTCGAGATTGATTTCACAGATTTCAAAATTGTTAGTTTTTAGGAGTGCATTTCTGATGACAGTGTATAAGCGTTCACTGGTATTTATAATGCTTAATTGTCACCCTTTGTCCTCCAAATTTATTATAAAACGATCCTAGATTCATAGTCTGATCGTGCAAGTCCTCTCGGGTGTAGAGGAAACGCACCTATTTACTTCAATAAATAAAAAGTGATTTGAGATTCCGTTTCTAATTTTTAAATATGCGAGCTGGGAGTAGGATAAATAAGGACTTAGAAAATTGCAGAAAATACCATTAACATTATCTAATTTCATGTTTTCCCACCATTTTTAAATCTTAATTAGAATTTTGTAAATCACTTACTATACTGTCTTTAAAAGCAAACTTCGACAAATTATATTTTTTAAACTGAAATTGTTCTCTTGAAAATATGATTAAGAGACCAAAATTAGTTCTACGTATTAAATGAGTTTAAGAAATGCAAAGAAATTTATCAGAGTTCTGCTTAATTGTATGAAATTGATTTAGCTGAATATTCATTCGCGATGTTAAAAATACTTCGTAAAACCAGTTAAATAATTATATACATACTTCGGTCCCTATAAAAACTCATACAACTCGATGGAAAGTATTTGATTATAATCCTTTCAAAAATTTGTGAAAACTGTGGTGTTTTGTTCTCGGAAATGATTGTGTCCGCGATATTCCCTTCTCTATTTTTATGTAGCGTACATTTTTTTCAAGGTGAAAAGGTCAACATATGTTATGTGAAAAAGTCGCTAAGTGTGAAATAATAATTAATTATGTTCTCATACTATTTCTGACCGGAATTTCATTCATTGATGAAAATTCTTGCCAGGTAAAAAACATTTTGGGTGTATTAATAAATAAAATTGATAAAAAATAATATTGCCACTATTCAAGACAAATCCTCGCCCCTGTCTACACCCTTAAGGGTTTATATGTATTAATTAAATCCCCTGAATAAACAATGCGACAATTGCAAGGGCCAGATTTGGCCAGGTTCGCCTTAATTTTCCCCCCTTGTAAGCAGGGGGCGCGACCCACGTATTCTTTCGGAGTAGGCACTCATTCCAGGGGACCAGCCGCCCCTTGGGCGCATATCATTTGCGGACGTGGTAGCAGAGGTTGGTAGGGGGTTGATTTCCGCCGCGTGGGAGGGAAGGGAAAGCCCCGCACCCCCTGGATTTAAGAACCCCCCCCCCCCACTTGGCCGCCCCCTTATCTCCTCAGTCTTAGTAACTATCATCCGACTTGACTTATGGGATGAACGGCGCTCCGGAGCCACCGGGAGTGGAGTGGTGGGCCGAATAAAAAGTCGGCTTCGCCCGCTTCTTCTTCGAATATGAGGCGGGCCGGGATTTCGGGAGAGTGGCTTGGGCGCTCACTTTGTCTGGGGGTGCGAGTTATGGCCCCAGAGAAGCTTGGGGGGCTATGCGCGGCGGGGGAGGGGCGGGGTTTGGGGCGTCGCCTCAATTCCCACTGCCAACCCACACGTCTACGCGGAATCACCCCGAACGGAGAGGATTTGGAAAATCACGTCCTTTCCCTATCGCGCTAATTCCACCCCCGAGTCCTTCCTTCCGGGCTGTGGAGGCGGCTGCAGCATGTGCTGGGGGCGGTGGCCGCCGCTGTGGGCGGGGGCCTCTCGTGCGAGAGGGAGGCGAGAGCAAGCTGGAGACTTGGAAAGCGAGAAATTGCACTACATGTGGTTGGTTAATCAGACCCATATGAAGTGCGTGTTCCGATATACTCGCACGTGAGTGCACTTGCAGGATCCGATTTTTCCTTCTGGATTGTTTCGGCGGAGGAATGGCTGGAGAGGAATATTGGATTTTATATGTTTAATATCTTGTACTACGGATCCTATTTAGAGTGCTACCGTTAAGTATCACATCTTAAAAAGTAATTGAACATAGTTAGGTGTATATGGTGGTGGGATTTTCATCGGGGCAGAGTGGGAGTGGAGGGCAAAGACACTCCTTGAGCCGCAAGGCGTGCTTCTCGCGAGGAGGCGAACGCAGTGTCTTGATGATTCAGCTCCCATTGCATTACATACTACAGAGCTTGGAGTTTGGGCGCGGTGGAGCATCGGTGCTATCAAGGTACTCCATTCAGAAGCGAAAATGGCTTTTCATGAATATTAAATGCGAGCTTTGGGAAAAAGTCTTTTGATTCGCTTGTGGTGTGGAGAAGAAAGTGTTCCAACACTATCCGGTCATCTTTGACTTTGAAGTTTTGAAAATTTAACAGATTCTGAGAAGTTTGGTAGCCTAGTACACACTATCCTTTTTATTCATAAATCTCATCTTGCGGTACGGCTGTCGCAGTGATGGATGTCGTCTTTTATTGATATCGATTTGCCTAATCAGACCAGTGCCATGGAGAGACGGGGGTTATCTGAAAAGTTTCTGATCTAAACATGAATATGGAAACACTCCTCAACAAAAGTTGAGCACGTTTATGCGCATACGTCGAAAGGTACTCAACCAAATTTTAGCAATTTTATACGCTCAGTTGTTTGACAATCGTTTCAGTAGGTATTTATTTGTACTGGGATAGTTGGCGCTTGAAACACGAATTGCTCGTCAAGATAGCAAGAAGATTTAGCAGGTTAAATGGCTCAAAGACAAACGGATGATAGGAGTGGGAGCGAAACAAAGTGTAGGGCTCTTACTCCCTCGTAGCAAGAGGTGGGGCTCTATCTAGTCACGGTTCATCCACATCTACATCTACTCAATACCCCGAGAGCCGCCGCAAGGGTGTGGGCCAGGGGTGTTAGGGAACAACCCATAATTTAGAAAAAAAACCGCATGGAGAAGCCACAAATTTGTAGTCCACAAACCAAGCATGGTAACATTCATATTCTTTTCACAAATATTTTTAACGAATCTGGCGGGTTTTCTGTGGACTTTAACTAATCTTTTTGCCAGATTTTCTCCCAAGGATCCCAAATACTAGCGGCATATTCCAAATGTGGTCTAACTAGAGAAAAATAGAACCTCTCTCTACCTTTCTCATTACATTTCCCTACGACCCGTTTAAAGAAGCCCAGTTTCATTAAAGCAGATCCGCATAATGTCCTGATATGTGCTCCCCGTGAAAGGCGTGGTGTTAGAATTACCCCCAAATATTTTACTTGTTTGGTCGTAGTTAGTACTGAACCCTCTATTTCGTAGTTTATGTCCTGTTCGCCACTTCCTTTGTTCCAACATTTCAAAACTGCGCATTTGTCTATATTAAGCATTAATCCCCATTTCATGCGCCAATCCGAGATTGTGTCTAAGTCTCTAGAGAGTAGCTGGTGATCTAGTTGGCTCCTTATTTCCCTGTATACCACGGCGTCATCAGCAAATAACCTGAGATTATTATTAACGGGTGCACTTAAGTCATTAATGTATATTAAGAATAGAAGAGGCCCTATTACACTTCCCTGGGGGACGGCCGATGTTACCTCTCTTTCCTTTGACCACAACCCATCGCTGATTACTATTTGTTTGCGATTTGACAAGAAGTCTCTCTAGGTATTTCTTCCAAACCAGGTGATTTGTTTGGTTTGATGCTACGTAGACGATGTTCTATTCCATTCTTGGTCAGTGTTATGTCGCTCATGCGTTCCCCGGGTGCGTGTGGAGGATCGTTTGGTGGGTTTGTGTCTTTATTGTAGACGCTCTGGAAAAAGTTGTCTAAAATGTTTGCTTTTTTCACGCTGTCTGTAATAATTTCTCCGTTTTCCGTCTTCAAAGAATCTACAGTTGGATTTTTAGCCTGTATTTCCGTAACATAGGACCAGAGTGACTTAGAATTTTCCTCAAGATATCCGCTTAGCATTTTAGATTTAAAGAGCGTAGAACTGTGCACATGATACTTTTTGTTTTAGTACGACATTTTTTAAGTCTCTGTTTTTATGTATTCACATAAACAATATCGTCACTTGAAGAATTCTGCATATTCGGGTTTTCACCGCGTTGTTGTTTGAAGTTGACAACAGTTTCGCCGAAGTTGCATCCGGCGTCTTCAGGTCGAAGATGACGACCTGAAGACGCCGGATGCAACTTCGGCGAAACTGTTGTCGGCTTCAAACAACAACACGGTGAAAACCAGAATATGCAGAATTATTTAAGCCACCGCCGCGAAAATCTACTCAGCCAATATCGTCACTTTTTAAACTCTTTTTAAAATTTCACTGTAGCCTTCTTTGCCTTCTTAATGCCGATCTTACTTACCCGTTATACCATCTAGGTTCCCTACTGTCGCATTTAAGTTTGGATGGGATGTACGTCTTCATACCTTCTTGCAAAATATTTAAGAAATAACTCCAGTTGTTCTCTGTATCGGTTTGCAGTGTTTTTGTGTTGTATTCTGGCAATTCCTTTTCAAATATTCGTTAAAATTCGCCTTGTTGAATAGGTATATTTTACGCTTTTCTTTGTTAATTTTCACGAACTTAGTTCTTAAGCGGATAAAATAATACTTTGTAATTCCACAGATTTATTTCACAAACACACGACCCGGGTTTCGACGTACAACGTCATCTTCAGGTCAGGTCAGGCTTGTACGTCGAAACCCGGGTCGTGTGTTTGTGAAATAAATCTGTGGAATTACAAAGTATTATTTTATCCGCTTAAGAATGAACCGATTCCATAAAATAACGCCTGAAACCATCGATTATACGAACTTAGTTTTTGAATCTACAAAAATTGCCTCATGGTAACTGATTTTGTCCATTATTTCAATATTTGTTACGATTTCCGGCGTAGAAGTCATGAAGATATCAAGTATGCTGTGGCTCCGTGTGGACGATTTAACAATTTGTTCTAAGGAGTGCTTTGTGAATAAATGAAGGAGTTCTTGGCATGAATCTCTGATTTTGGCGGATTTTCCTACGCAGTACCTGTCCCAGTCAATTGACGGTAGATTTGTGTAACCAGCGATTATGATAATACTGTTGCTATGCTTGTTACTAAGAGAGGATATTTGGTCGTCGAGTTTGAAAAGAATATCTGTACTAGAATCTGGGGGTCTATAAAATGAGCACACGAATAGGCTTCTTTCGTTGTAGTCCTTAATGTTACACCAAACACTTTCTATACTATTTTCGTCGCATTCATATCTTTGACTACTAAGATGTGACATTGCTGATATGAATACTCCCTTACCCAATCTATTAGGCCTGTCCCTTTTGGAAAAACTTCGTTGTTTGCTATATCTCCCGTGAGCCAATTCTCAGTTCCAACTACTATTTCTGCATTTTTACTTACAAAGATGTGTTCAATATCCGATATTTTGTTTCTAATGCTGCGGCATTTTAATGTTATAATTTTTATTTCGCCAATCACTTTTTCTTTTACGGTTTTATGTATACTCAGAAAACTGTTTCGCGACGATTCGTGGTTAACAGAGGTATAAGTATTATATTTGCACGCATTACTTTATGTTATGTATTTCGAGGCACCAATTTTATTAACTTTACGTGAGCTTTTTGTTGCATTAAAGGAAGTTTTTGTTTGTTCCGTTATTTTTGGGATCTGTGAGGCGTAACCTGATCTCAAGTGACGAAAAGCGCTGGATTCTACTTCATTAATCCCAATATATGACCTGCGCTCTTGCCTTCCAACTATGCTAAACCCTAGAAACGTGTTCGTGTAACCTACGCGCTGCACACTGTGCCTCCATCCGAGCGTCTTTGAAGAACTTAACCTGTCTCCGCCTTCCATCGTACCTGAACGTGTGTTCGCTTGGGGGGTTGTGTTCCGGTCACATGCCCCATTTCTTATCCTAAATCCTTGTGAACCACGCAAGGGACAAGCCGAATGGAAGGGCCGGGGGGGGATGGTAGGAGGGGCCCCCTCGATCCCGGAAAGGCCACCGCCCCGTGCCTCCAATCCTTAGTCGACGATCGAGCCAAAGCGGGAACCCTCTCCGAAGCAAGTCCCTTCCTCCCCCGCTTTTCCTGGACCAGCGCGTGCATCGTCCAGGGCCGGCCGCATTCCCCTACACTCCTTCCCAGCCCCCATCGCTCTCTGGAATCCAGGACATCTCTGTCGCTGAAAAATAAAAAATACGGATTCCACGTCGCCGACTTCCCCTGTGACTCACGAGATGGCGCGCAATATAATGATGTGTCGCCTGAGTGAATGGGGAGAGGAGACGGGGGGCTGACCCCCCTGAGGTGATCTCTTCCTCCTCCCGGCGACAGATGGCGAGTAGTCGGCTACTGCCATCTCACCCCTCCTTCTCGTTCGGAGAAGTCTTTCTTTTCTTTTGCTGAAACGTCGTGCGTCGCCCATCTTCGTGTTTTCGGGTGGAATGCTTTTCAATTATTGTTTTCATCTATATCTACATCTACTCATTTTCCCGCAAGCCGCCGAAAAGGCGTGTGGCGGGGGGTGACAGGGTACCACCCGTAATTTAGAAAAAAACCACATGTAGACGCCACAAATTTATAGCCCACAAACCAAACATGGTAAACAGTCATGCAAAAACCCTTTCGCCCCAACCCTTTTACACACATGCAAACCCACGAACTACCAACAAACATACACATGCACAATCTTTGAATTTTTTATTTTGTTCCGAATTGTAATTTAAATGTTTTTAATATTTCAAAATGGATTTAGGATTCAAACTGTTATGATTTCCGATTGTTCTGGGGAAGAATGAGTATTTGAATCTCTGTGTATTGGAGTCCATCACCCTTATTTTATCTTTTTGGTCTGATCTACCTAATTAATCATTCCTTACTTGGCTTCTGCCGAGAACAGACGTACCTCACCTCGCTCGCTGGAACCGGTTAGACCGTAGCCGAGCTTATCTGCGTGCCTGCTGTTACTAGTGTGTCCCTGTACATATTCTTCCCAAGTAAAGTGTAGTGTGGTGTTAGCTTAAAATTGTGAAATAATTTAGTTTAATTAGTCTTTGTGCTTTTTGTTATTAGTTTTGAATAGTGTGGTGGTAATTTTAGTGGGTATTCTTAGTGGCTTGTAGTTATTTGTTTCCCGCTCCTTTGACTGGTTATTGGTCTCTCTCTTTTTCTCTTATTTTCCACTGAGTAGCCACTTTATGTACAGAGCCCATTACATTAAGTTACCAGTTTCGTACATATTAATTAATACTACCGCCCTTTATAAAAAACATTTATTTAGCATAACAGATTTAGGTTAGCTCTGGTTTTTAGTTTTTGGGGGAATACATCAATCTAACTAGGATGGCTTCAACTAGGTCACCTGTTGCTATGATTAAAAACGCTGGTGAATGCGCGGCTCTAAGGGCTCGTATCGCCACGTTGGAGAATATGGTGCGGGAAATCCAATCAAAGATTGACGGGAACTTCTGTTCCCTTAAGGAACTAAGCTCCGAGGTAAAGCGAGTTCAGGGCGTCGAGCGTGTGCGGATGGGTTTGAAGATCTGCAGTATTGTTCCGAGGGAGGATAGCGGTTCTCTAGTTTGGAGTCGAGTGGAAGGCATAAACCAGAGACTTTGGCGTTTCCGCTCGGACATAGGAGCAGCCTTCGTTGACCTAATGCCAACCCTCCAACCGTGCAGGTCTCCCCTGAACCGATCTGGGATCCATTACAAGGCGGAGTCGGCGAGTAAGGTAGCGAATAGGATACTCGACCACTAAAGGAATTTTTTAGGATAGAGGGTAGGTCAGTTAGTGGATAGGCAACTTCTGGGGCTAGAAAAGTTAATTTAATTATTAAACACGTAAAAGTAACCGACAACCCTGGCATTGACGTAGAAAGACATTTGACATGCACTTCCCCACAAAGGCGTCCTAAATTACGGTCAGACCCAAACAAGGGCGTTATTCAAGAGAAAAATAATCTAAATATACTTGTATTATATTGCAAAAGCCTAAAAATAAAAAAGTGGATCTCGAGCACATAATCCAATGTCATTCGGCTATTATAGTATTAGGCACAGAGAGTTCGCTGTATAATGACATCAATGACCAAGAAATTTTCCCCATAAATTTTACAGTTTACCGACATGATAGAGGTGCATAATCCGGAGGAGGAGTTTTCATGGTTGTGAAAAGTAATCTTGAAAGCAGACAACTTGCATTTAAAAATAATAACATAGAACGAGTTTGGTGCACCATACTTCGATCCAATCAACCCAACATTAATTTATGCTCTTTCTACAAACCCCCAGACTCAGATTTTCAAACAGTTCATAACCTAAATGAACGAATAAAAAATTATAAATACATCACTATAATCGGTGGTGACTTAAACCCCCCTGGTATCGATTGGGACCGCAAAAGCGTTAAATCTCGGATCCGTGATCGCGAATCTTGCAATTTCTTTTTTAAATTGGTTCAAAGAAACTCGCTTCATCAAGCAGTACGCACTTCCACCCGTGGAAAGAACATATTGGACTTATTTTTTACGAACACACCGGAACGCATTAATAGTGTATCAACCGACGAGGGTATGAATGACCATAAATCAGTTATTATCAACTTGAACGTAGAAATAAAAAAGAATGTTAAGCCAAAAAGAAAAATTTATAATTATTACAAACCAGATTTTGAAACTTTTGCCAGCCATTTAAACTCTTCACTACAGGATTTCAAAACGCGCTTAAGTCTCTCCACCGTGGTAGAAACTTGGACACATTTTGTCAAAATTATGCAAAAAGGAATCGCAGATTTCATCACAAATCGTGACCCCAGGTGGTACAACAAAGGCGTTAAAAAAGGCCTTCGAAAGCAGAGAATGATACACTCTAGGGTAAAGAAAGCACGTCTGAAGTCATCACCCTTGGACAATGAACAGCTTTTGGACAAGTATAGATTCTCTAAAATTGAAACCAAAACACAATTACGTAGCGCTTTACTATACTTTAAATGTAAAGTACTATGCGGCAATTCGGACACTGACCCCAATGATTTCGGGTCATACCTTACGGAAGTAAATGGGGGTCAACAAACCGTGGCTTTCTTAAAGGATTGTAACATTATCCCCATTATTTTTAATTTAATCTAGCATTGAATCGTCTTTCTTCCAATGATTCCCATCCCAACTCCATAAGCATTTCAGTGACGCTTTTTGTTTTATCGTAACAGTTTTTCACGAATCGAGCTACCAGGAGTTGAACCTTCTCAATTTCCAGAATTAGGCCTTTTTCAATCGGATCCCTGACGCTACATTCATATTCTAAATAGGGCCCTACAAGAGCGTGATAACAACGTTCCTTGACCTTGGAGTCACTTCTACCGACAATGCGTCAAATAAATCCTAATTTTTTATATGCTTGCCCGCAGAATTTACGTATATGGGTCCCCCAAGTTAAGTCTTTAGTGAAAGTAACACCTAGGTATTTCACCGAATCAACTACTTCAAGGTCAACTCCAGCTAATTTGTAAACTAATCCCGTGGATCTTTTAAAGAAATTTACCACCGAACATTTATTAAGATTTAAAGGCAATCCCCATTTTGAACACCATTCATTAATGCTATTTAAATCACGTGCTAGAATTAAACGATCCTCATCCCCAGATATCTCCCGATAAATCACTGTGTCATCCGCGAACATCCTTATCTTACTTTTTACTTTGCGGTTCAGATCGTTAACAAAAATCAAGAATAGTAACGGTCCGATAACACTTCCCTGAGGAACCCCCGAGGTTATTCGTACGCTGGTTGAACTAGCGCCGTCAAGGACTACCCTCTGTTCCCGCTCTGAAAGGATGTGTTCAACCCAATTTATTGCCCCCTTTGTGTATACCTGCGCCATTTAATTTATGGATGAGTTTACCATGTGGAAAGGCTGTACCGGAAGAAAAGTGTCGCCATGGATGAGATTTATTAGGTAATCTACCGGTTAAGGTAGATTTTTGGAAGGACACAACTATCAAATAACGAGTTTAACGATGACACAAAAGGAATTATAATGGTCCCACACTACTCAGGTAGATCAGACCACAAAGATAAAATAAGGGAAATAGATTCCAATACATATAGATTCAAACACTCATTCTTCCCTAGAACAGTCAGATATCAAAATAGTAGGAATCCGAAGTCCGTTTGGAAATATTAGAAACATTTAAGTTAAAAGTGAGAACAAAATTGAAAATCCAAAGATTGTGTATGAATGTTGGTAGTTTTGTGGGTTTGCATGTGTGTGAAGGGGTTGAGGCAAAAGGGTTCTTCCATGAATGTTTACCATATTTTGTTTGTGGGCTATAAATTTTTGGCTTCTGCTTGTGGTTTTTTTCCTAATTTACGGGTGGTGCCCTAACCCCCCTCGCCACACGCTCTTGCGGCGGCTTGCGGGGTATTGAGTAGACAACATTGAGTAGATGGATAACACACCGTTCATGACCTCCGGTAACCTTGTTCAATTCAAATATTTTCTCGCGTCTTTACTTAACATTCTTATTCAATGTCCCAATATTAACTCCCTATTACTTGCGAAAAGTTCCTTGCCTAACAACACCTGTGCTACTTCTTATGTCTATACCATTGCGACCATCTTCGTGCAAGACACTTTCAAAAAGTGTTAACTGCGTCACCTGTTCTGGTAGATGGTCTCCTGTTTTAACCCTTTAATCAGCCGTTTTTCTGCTAAAAAAACAGACAATTTTGTTTTTATGACATTCACTAGAATTCTACACCATTCGCACAGTTGTCTGACGCGCTCTCGAATCGCCCAGCGGTTACAGTCTTTGATAAGTAAAGTTCAATCATCCGTAAACCTAAATGATTGAATGAATGTATCGCCGACTGTCATTCCTACCTCCAGTTCCTCACATTGTCATTTTTACGAATTCTTTTACACACAAGTCGACAATCAGGGGCGATAATGGGCACAACTGTCTCGCCTCTCTTCCAAAAAATACCCACGTACCCAACGGTGGGACACATGCACAGGTTACGGATAAGTCGCCTATCCCTACAATTTACTCGCAGAGAGGAGAAATAATAAATATTGCAATAATTCCGTCCATTATTTCAATATTTGTTACGATTTCCGGCGTAGAAGTCATGAAGATATCAAGTATGCTGTGGCTCCGTGTGGACGATTTAACAATTTGTTCTAAGGAGTGCTTTGTGAATAAATGAAGGAGTTCTTGGCATGAATCTCTGATTTTGGCGGATTTTCCTACGCAGTACTTGTCCCAGTCAATTGACGGTAGATTTGTGTAACCAGCGATTATGATAATACTGTTGCTATGCTTGTTACTAAGAGAGGATATTTGGTCGTCGAGTTTGAAAAGAATATCTGTACTAGAATCTGGGGGTC
Organism: Hetaerina titia; assembly: GCA_037158775.1. NCBI lineage: Eukaryota > Metazoa > Arthropoda > Insecta > Odonata > Calopterygidae > Hetaerina > Hetaerina titia. Next base: position 119,954,518 of record CM073773.1, read on the forward strand.
TATAAAATGAGCACACGAATAGGCTTCTTTCGTTGTAGTCCTTAATGTTACACCAAACGCTTTCTATACTATTTTCGTCGCATTCGTATCTTTGGCTACTAAGATGTGATTTTACAGCTATGAATACTCCCACACCCAATCTATTAGGTCTGTCCCTTCTGTGAATTGTGAAACCGCTTGGAAAAACTTCGTTGTTTGCTATATCTCCCGTGAGCCAACTCTCCATTCCAACTGCTATCTCTGCATTTTTAATTACAAAGATGTGATCAATATCCGATATTTTGTTTCTAATACTGCGACAATTTAATTTTATAGTATTTATTTCGCCAAAAGCAGAGGAGAGCCGTCAACTTCGAAAAACAACTCGTGCACCAACATCGACACGATCACCCGCACTCTCCGCCTCGAAGGCGTGAGGGAACGCCACCCGTTGTGGAAGCAATTGTTCTTCTACGTGCATTACCCGTAACCAAGCAGGCGTATGCACACATACACAAAGGTGTATATTCAGGTAAACATATATTAACTCACGAAACGTAAATACAATAACAAGAGATTAATGTACACAAATATCTAAGAATGCACTAGATGTCTACGCAACGTTTAACTTTGCTCCCAACATGGCACTATTAACTTTGATAGCGTCGCCATTATGATTCTCAATCGTCCGAGGGAATATTTTCATCTATTTCTATTGGAATCTACCTCCCTTTTCTTATCTCTCAGGTCCAACCTACCCAAATAGTGCGCGGCCATAATATTCCCTTTGCGTGAGAGTTAACTTGCCTGTTCTGCATCTTGCTAAATGTCTACGTCTCTATTGTGGACAGTGTACTAGGCTAGTAAGAATGAAAAAATTAAATATTTTTCAACCAGCGGAGTCTGAATAAACTGAAGTTTTTGCCATTTGATATTTTATATTTTAGTATCCTGCAAGCCACCATTAGGGTGTGCGGCAGGGGGTGAATACATATCAGACTAATTTTAACCCGAACATCACCCAACCGCAGCCGAAAAATGTTATTCTGATCTCTTATCGTTCGCGGGAAAAACGGTACCTTAAATCTATCTGTTCAACACTTAATCTCTTCAATTTTCTTGACAAGATCTCTCCTACCATAGTACGATGGGGTCATAATAGATTTTAAATACAATCGCTAAAGGGACGTCCTTCAAATTAATGCAAGAGATTAAATCTGTAATTTAACCTTTGCTCCATTCAGAGATTCACAGCCTAGCTCCACTAATATTTAGGATACGCCACTAAAAACAACGTTTTACAAATCTCTCTCATGATTCAGATTCAATAATGTTGAGTCATCTATTCTACTTTACGCTACTAATGTATCGGTAAACCTTTTCCTGTGGTTTGAGCAACTCCATAAATACATTTTAAATGACCATGGCACCACAATTACGGTCATTAGGAAGAATTGACCGTATGTTTGCGTTGGCGTTTAACTCGCATTAGCAGGTCTTAAGATTTTTTTTCATTTAATGGATTGAAAACGTGGGGAAAACAACCAAATACTAAGCTAAGGAAACAATTGGAATGATAATAAGTAAATAAGTGAATTGCAAGAATGAGATTTCGGCGCTTGCCGAAGCAGTCATCCCAAGTATTTCATTTCGCTCCACAAGATGGCAGCCTTGTCCTTTCCCAGGAGCCATTTCCAAGAAGTGCTCCAGCCTCCTCCGAAAGTCTTCTGCTGTAATCCTCGAATTCCGGACGCATAGACCACACTCAAATTTGGCGGCCCGCATTTCCAACTGAGGCCCCCATTGAAACCCTTAGGCGAGCGGTGAATTCCAGGGTGAAGAGCATCTCACGGCAGAAGGCGCCGCCCCCCGGCCGGCAGTCCTCTCGCACCTGGCCCGCAACGACGAGGAATCCAAGCCTTCTTTCCCGGCATGAACCACACGAAGTAAATGTCGGGAATTTCCCCCGGCCCCTCGGAGGCCGTGGCCCTCGTATCGTAGGTCCTCCAGCCCCTTTCCTACCCCTGGATGCCTTCCTCTGCAAACAACAGCTATAAGGGAGAAACATCAGATTCCAAGTTGTCTAGTGCCATGTCAGCAAAACATACACACGGTGCTCTAACACACACACACACGCATACTGTATATATACAGAAATACATGTACGCATATATGCATACATATATATATATTATTATTATTATTATTATTAGGTAATCTACCGGTAAAGGTAGGTTTTTGGATGGACACAACTATCAAATACATATTTTGTAACTCCAAACAAAACCCAATCCAGCAACCTAAACTACATCAGGTCCCTCTTCATCTCTGTGTACTTCTTTCCTCCCTTCATCCCATCCAACATCCCAATCCTGTTCCTACCCTTTCCTCGCTTGCCCAACATTCTCCCCTCTATTACCTTCTTCAACATTCCACTACCACTCAATACACCTTTCATCCATTTTTCCTGCCTCCATAGGATTTCTCTAACAAACCCCTCTCCTCACCCACCATCTCCAGTACTTCCTCATTTGTTTTCCTTTCGGTCCATTTCACCTTCTTCATTCTTCTCCACACCCACATTTCAAAAGCCTCCAATCTACGTCTATCCTCCTGCTTCAGTGACCACGTTTCCGCACCATACATAGCTACGCTCCATATCAGAGTTTTTACGAGTCTTCTCTTAACATTTCTACTCAAAGTCGCCATATATATATATATATATATATATATATATATATATATATATATATATATATATATATATATATATATATATATATATAACTTTTGGACGGCACAATAGAACACAATAAAACAGATAACACGTAAAAGGACACTCACACTGTAGATGATTTAAGCTTTCGGCCTACTCCGAGGCCTTCTTCAGGTCAGACTGAGAGGTTTTGAGGGAAGTGTGCCTGGGGAGGGGAGAGGGTCGGAAGGTTTATGGACTGTTGGGAAAGAAATTAAAGATGGCGGTTAAGGGTGGGAATTTTAAAGGATCGGAATAATATGATGTATGCGGATTCGCGAGTTCTCACCTCTATGTTGGTGGCTGAATCGGGTAGGGATTTAGAACTGTTAGGGAAAAGCATTCGTTGAATGATAGGTTGTGTGAACTTGCGTGTAAAGGGATAGGAAGAGAAGAGTGTGAAGCAGAATTACATGAGTAGCGGTGATTGTTCATTCGGATGGATAAGGGGGTAATGCATTCGCCTATGTAGAATGAGGTGCATTGTTTGCACGACAAAAGATAGATAATATTTTTTGAGAGGCAATTAGCGTGGGAACGGGGTGAAGGGACAATGAGCTGATGTAGGGAGAGGGGAGCAGATCTGATGAGCAGACATGTTTTACATCGGGGGCAATTGCAGGTAGAGGAAATATGTGGAAATTTGCCAGGGCGGGGTGTTAAAGGGTTGGTGGATCTCAGAAGGTTTCTGAGATTGGCTGGTCGTCTGTAAGCGACAGAGGGGCATTGGGGCAGTAAGAATGTGGTAGCGTCATCGTCATGTAATATAGGATAAAGTTCTTTTAGAATGGCTTTCAGTCTGTGGGATCCGTGGAAATAGGTTGTGCAAAGGTTGAGTCCAGCGTCAGATGTGGGGTTGTTATTCTGTAATGTGTGTGGTCGGGTGGAGCGGTAGATTTTATCCTGTAGGAGCTTTTCGTAGTAACCGCGTTTGTGGAGTGCATGGTGTAGATTGTGGAGGTATTTGTTGAGGGTAGCTGTGGTGTTGCAAATCCGATGTCCGCGGATACAGAGAAAGTTGGGAATTTAGCGTTTGGTGTGAGAAAGATGACTACTAGTATAGTGTAAATATTGTTGATGATTAGTGGCTTTGATGTGTACTGAAGTGGTGAATTTGTTATTGTGAATTGAGATGTCTGTGTCAAGAAAGGTGATGGTGGAGTCTGAAATAGAAGAAGTGAATTTAACAGTGAAAGAAGAATTTAAGGCCGATAAGAAATTTTCAAGAGAATCAGAGCCGTGTGTCCAGGGCATAAAAATGTCGTCAATGTAGCAGACCCAGAAAAGAGATTGGAAGGGTTGCTGTGAAAGGAAATACTCTTCAAGGTGGCCCATGAAGAGATTGGCGTACGATGGCGCCATCCTCATTCCCATCGCTGTGCCTTTCATTTGGAGATAAAAACAGTTTTGGAAAGAGAATGCATTTTTGGTCAGGACGACAGTGGCGATATTGAGGAGAAATTCGGTGGAGGGGCACTGGGGTGGGGGGCATAGAGAAAGATAGTGTCGGAGGGAGGATGGGCCTTCTGCATGGGGAATAGCAGTATAGAGGGAGGTGACGTCGATGGTGGCCATAAGCAGGTTGGAGGTGGAGGGAATGGAGACAGAGTTTAAACGGTGGAAGAAGTGATACGTGTTTTTCGTGAAGGAGGGCAATGAGAGTACGATAGGTTGTAGGTGGTAATCATGGAATGCGGAGATTCTTTCGGTGGGAGAGTTGAAACTAGAAACTATAGGGCGACAGGGGATGTTGGGTTTGTGTATTTTTGGGAGGGGATAAAACTGGGGTGTTCTGGGGTTTGGGGGTGAGAGTAGGGATATGTCTTGGGAGGTGAGGCATTCTTCTGGTCCAAATTGGAGGAGAAGAGACCGAATTTCCTTTTGGAAGGTTGGAGTAGGGCTGTCGGTGAGAGTGGTATAGGTTCACACAACCTATCATTCAACGAATGCTTTTCCCTAACAGTTCTAGAATCCCTACCCGATTCAGCCACCAACATAGAGGTGAGAACTCGCGAATCCGCATACATCCTATATTTCCGATCCTTTAAAATTCCCACCCTTAACCGCCATCTTTAATTTCTTTCCCAACAGTCCCTAAACCTTCCGCCCCCCTCCCCTCCCCAGGCACTCTTTCCTCAAAACCTCTCAGTCTGACCTGAAGAAGGCCTCGGAGTAGGCCGATAGCTCAAATCATCTTCAGTGAAATTAGTTTTCCTTGGTGGTGCAGTTGGTAGCACATCCGCCCGGCAACTGGAAGGTCCGGTGTTCAAATCCCGGCTTAGGAAATATTTTTATATTCGTAATCTGCTCAAAAAAGCGCCTTCCTCACATGTCCTGTGTTCGCCTTTTATGTGTTTTCCTATCCCATTTCCTTTATCTATTTCTATGTCTGAATGAATATATATATATATGTATATATATATATGTGTATATATATATATATATATATATATATATATATATATATATATATATATATATATATATATATATATATATATATATATATATATATATATATATATAGATGATCTTGAAAATGACGCTCTCCGGCGACGCATAAACACACAAACACTAAGATAATAAATATTGCACACACAGAAACAAAAGAAGGACACTTACAGTAGATATTTACGTTTTGACGGCACCGCCGTCGTCATCAGATTCTGATGACACGCGGATACAAAATACTCAAAACACAGAAGCATAAAGAAAGGACACTCACGGTATTTATTGACGTTTCGAGGGCTCGGCCGTCATTATCAGAATGGCGCTCTCGGGGAAGAGCGGAGGGGACATGTTCAGGGGAGGGTGAGGGGAGGAGAGGCAAGGGACCGATAGGAAGCGGACAAGGTGGGGGAGGTGGAATGTAGGCAGCATTGGAGGAAATTAGTGGGCTTGGTTCATCCCGGAGAGTGTAAAAGACTGAAGCACCCAGATATGCGCCATCTAGTGGGTTCTCACCTCTATGCTGCTAGCTGAATTGAAGATGTTTCAATCATTAAAACAGAAAAGCATTCATCAATCAAAAGACTGTTTGTGGGAAGCTGTATGAGTAGGAATGGGATAATTAATGAAGGTGGGAGAATATATATGTATATATTCTCCCCATATATATGTATGTATATGTATATTTATTAAATATATATTGCATATATATTATGTTTAATATGTATTTAAAAATATCAACCATACAAGTAATGAGGAAATACTAGGGATGATGGGCGATGAGAGAGGTTGGTTGGGAGAAATATGAGTGGTTCCAAGAAAGCTCAAGGGCTAGAGCATCCACCCGGTAATTTGAAGATCCGGTTTTCAAATCTTGGTCTAGGATATATTTACGTTCGTGATTCTGCCTGATGATGCCTCTCCTGTGTTCGTCCTTTATTATGTTCCTATCCATTTTCCTTACATCTATTTCCATGTCAATTAATATTTGTTCGCCGTTCGCGGGACTTAGTGTTTGAATGTATATATGTAGAAATACATATCTACACCCTTGTCTATATACATATTCAAGGGTGTTTAACACTGCCTCTATGGTTTGAAGAAATCAACATTAATATTCGCAAGTAATAATAATAAGAAAAGATCACTTTGGATGCTCTATCCTTGGTTGATACTATCCACTCCCCCTGACTGCAAATACAGAACAGCATGTTGATGGAGGAAAGTTAGGCGGTTTTACCGGAGGAATGAGTTTGGGAGCCATTGGTTGGATGAGCCGGATCAGTTTGGGTTTAGTTCCCTGAACAGTATTTCTGGGGAATAATTGGACGTAGCCGCGTGATGTGGTGGCATTAGGTGTAGCTAGGCCCTAAGACAAAGGGCCATTGACAAGGAATGGATTATGAGTGATAGATTCCCTGAGTAAGGTATAGAAAAGAAATTAATAATAAATAGAATAATTTCAACGTTGCGCGTAATGCTTTTTGAATGTGTGATATTGTCTTTGAGAAGAGAAAATTAGCTTGGATTGGAGGCTTTTAAGAAGAAGGTGTGTCAGATAATGGTGGGAATAAGCTGGTCTGAGATGAGGAAATGCTGGGATAGAGATAAGGGAGGCGAAAAGGAGAAGCCACTGCGGAAAGTGCGGAGGAGGCAGGGAGTGTCTCCAGAGGTGAGGGTATTTTGGGGAAAATCACTTTTGGGAAAATTCATGAAAAATATGGCAGTAGAGTCTTAAAAGATCTTCGAAAAACGAGAGCGACAATGAGGTAGAATGCCATTAAGGAATTGATTGATTTTGTAACGTCGCCTAGTAAAATATCATATCTTTAACAACCGAAACAAACCCTCGTTAATACAAATTCTTACTCGGCTATAAATGTAGGCTTTCTGCTCAGACCCATTGTCGTTCTTTTTAATTTACTTTCCTTAAATGGTACATCACGTAATATATTCTGTTTATATTTAAATTGCAGTCATTTTGTGAAAATGACAGGTTGTAAATTCATTAATAATGATTATTCATAGTGGGTCAAAATAAATAGATGAATTGTATTGTGGCCATGGAGCGAAAAATTATTGATTCCTTTCTAAATATAACTACCATTTTATTTTCAAAATGTGTAACCTTGGGTGATTCGAAAATTTCCCATGAAGCTTCTTTACTGAGTCATTACTGCGTAACACTTTGCTATAACGCAAGGAATTTAATAGAATATTAATCAGTTATTAGCCATAAGTTTTTATTTGTTTCGACATAAGTTAACGTCTATAGTTTGTCTTAGATTTGATATTTAATTCTAAAATCATTAACTATATCCTCCTTGTTGAAAGCAGCGTAAAAAGTAGCATGCATCATGCATACTTCTTCTTATCATTATAAGTCAATATCCTCTGTAAAAATTCTATGATAAATTGCAATACGTTAGAAAATATTTTTTCTGATCCTGAATACCATTGTTGCTACGTGCAAAGTCAAACTTATTGTTCCATTGTTTTCTCATATAGACGCCTTTCCTTTTTTGAGATTGGAACCAACATTGATCTAAGGAATTCTTTCAGCAAAATTCCTCCCTCATACATAACACAAATTAGAACATAAAAATTCTTCCATCCTATGGTTAAAATCTCTTCTGTCTATTGGTGGAACTGCTTGGGGATTTTTTTTCAAAATCTTCAAGCCATTTTGTAGGGATGTTTGCAACATACCCACAGTCTCATTTTTTGCTGACAGGGGCAGTTATCATTGCCCCCGCCAGCACAAAGGCGTCGTTTGAAAGTATAAACCCTTCCATTACGTCAAAGCTGTAGTCTATGGTGAGGGGTTGTTAGTGATGTCGATCGGTAATGCCCGGGATTTTATTTGCACTCTTATTAATATGTGTGATGAGGGCTTCCATCTCCTCAATACAGGGCCTCAATTCTATCGATGCTTTACTTTTCTGCCAAATTTGATAAATAACTTTCCTAGGAGTTGAAAGGATGTTTTGCTTGATCTCTTTTTATATTTCTGTTCAACGTTCTTCTGTTTCAAAGGGTTTTTTAGCTTAATAGGTTTAAGTTTTTCGATTAATCCCTCAGAATATTCACCTGCGACACAAACAGGTTGATTAAGAAGACTCGGTTGAGTACAAATTGTCATAATAAACGTTTAAATATTTTACCAAAACGGATGCCCCGCCAATCGCTTCGTCGTTTTCCCCCTGACACGAGTGGGTGAAATCAAAAAGTTATTCTGTTGTTTCAAGTCAAACACCCACTTCCTATTTCTATCTTAAAGTGTGAAGCAGAATTTGAAGTGTGTTTATTCGGCGTGGGATGAGCAGTGCGATGGCGTGCTGAAACGAGCAGTTGTTATTAGATTTGCTTTTCTAATTCAAGGTGGATCCCTTCATCTCAATCTGAGGACCGACTTACATCGCGGCAGTGCTCACGCAAACCCCAATTCTTCGAGCGCGCCGTACTTGTTCTTTTCGAGTCGAAATTGTCGTATTTCATTCCGGTAATTTAGAGATCTTCCTCGGTCGCTTTAATTTTTTTCCATTTCCGGTTTGTTTCATTTCTCGTCCGGAGTCCCTTTCTTCAGCTATATAGTAAGTGCGGTTGATGGATTTCATTGCGGTCGATAGGGAAGTCCATTCTAGATCACCTTTGGATCGTCAATGAAATGGAAGTTGATTGGAAACATTTTGATAAAATCGATGGTTTCAATTCGTGAAATATTTATTGGGCACTTACATTTCCATTTCGAATAAACTAACTCGGGATCTTCGACACTCAAAGCCCCCCCCCCACTACCCGCGATCTCGGATCCGAGCGTGCGGGGGTGCCCGCCCCCCCCCTTCTTTATTCATTCCCCCTGCGTCCTCTCTCCCTCCCGCCCCACTTATTATCTCCTGGGATTGAGGGCTCACTCTCTCTCTCTCTCGCCTCCTTTATTGACTTATTGAGCGGCCCCCACGCCCGCCCGCTCCCTCCGTGTGGGGGCCATGTGCCGTGCATGTCGGCGGCCCCCGCGTCCGTCCATCCATCAAACCCCCCTGGGGGGCGTGCCTCCTGATTCCCGTATATGTATTCGAGAGGCGCCCTCGTGTGGTGTGGGAGTGTGGCGGGAGCAGAGGGAATGTCGGGTGTGTGTGTGTGTGGAGGAATGCTTGAAGAGGGTGTATGAATGGTCTTCCTGCTTTTCCGAGTTAATCAACTGTAATTGCTTTTCGGACGGACCACGAACCGCGAGGCCTCTCTCCTCCGCTAACGACCATTCCCTCCCCCCCCCCGCCCACGTCATTCTCCCCCCGTGGCTCCTATCGCTTCCATCCATCCCGAAACCCCAAAGTAATAAAACAT
>CM073773.1:119964146-120050580 GCA_037158775.1 Hetaerina titia
ATATATATATATATATATGTATGAAAAATATTTTATTTATATATTATATATATATATATATATATATGTGGGTCGCGGTGGCCCAGTGGGTAGAGCGTTGGACTACTGACCGGAGGGTCCCGGGTTCGATTCCCGGGCGAGGCACTCTGGGCACCTGCAGCTCCACCCAAGCTAGTTGATTTTTCGGGTGCCAGATCTTCCTGAGAAACCATAACCGGCACAGGGAAAGGAACTGGCCCCCCTACCCTGATGTGTGAATATTCACACGCCGTCGGGCTTGGTACATGGTGAGCTCTACCATCACCTACTAAACCGACCTTCGGGTTGACTACTGTGTTTATGGTTTTATATATATATATATATATATAATATATATATATATATATATATATATATATATATATAGTTATGATCCTGAGAATAACTTTAGCTGCGTGGGATATCAAACTTATTGTTCTGTAATCCTCAAAGGATTACAGAACAATAAGTTTGATATCACACGCAGCTAAAGTTATTCTCAGGATCATCAACAAAAGGATAGAGAGTAAGGCAAATGATTACTTAGGGGATGATCAGTTTGGCTTTAGGGAAGGAAGAGGTACGCGTGATGCCATTGCAGTAATGAGATCACTAATTGAGAGGAATATAGAATACAATCAGGACGTTTTTGCCTGTTTTGTAGATTTCGAAAAAGCGTTTGATAGAGTGAATTGGGAAAAATTAATGCGTGTATTGTAGAAAATAGGAATGAATAGGAGGGACAGGAGACTGATCCTCAACCTGTACATGTCTCAGACTGCTCAGGTGCGAGTGGGGAACGGAGAGTCCGGATGGCCACTGATAGGAAGAGGGGTAAGGCAGTGTTGCCCATTGTCACCGGTGCTGTTCAACGTATATGTGGAGGAAATGATTAAAGAGGCATGGGAAGAACTGGAGGTAGGAATGAAAGTCGGAGGGGAATTCGTAAAATCGGTTAGGTTTGCTGATGACCAAGCAGTAGTTGTTCAGTCAGCCAAGGGGTTGCAAGCATTGCTGAGGGAATTGTAGGTTCAGTGCGATAAATATGGGATGAGAATCAATATTAATAAAACAAAGGTTATGCGATTTTCAAGAAAGAAAAAAGCTAAGCTAAATATTAACATAGGAGCAGAAAAAATGGAGCAATAAGAGCAGTTTACATATCTCGGAAGTGTTTTGGACCAATACGGTGAAAGTGGTAGGGACGTAAGGAGAAGAATAGCGCTAGGCAAGGAGGCTTTCTCAAGGAGGAGAGAGTTGATGACGGGGACGTTGAGTAGGGATGTTAAGACAAGACTCGTAAAAACTCTGATATGGAGCGTAGCTATGTACGGCGCGGAAACGTGGTCGCTGAAGCAGGAGGACAGACGTAGATTGGAGGCTTTTGAAATGTGGGTGTGGAGAAGAATGGAGAAGGTGAAATGGACCGAAAGGAAAACAAATAAGGAATTACTAGAGATGGTGTTAAAGGAGAGGGGTTTGTTGAGAGAAATCATATGGAAGCAGGAAAAATCGATGAAAGGAGTGTTGAGCGGTAGTGGAATGTTGAAGAGGGTAATAGAGGGGAGAATGTTGGGCGAGCGAGGTAAGGGCAGGAAAAGGATAGGGATGTTGGACGGGATGAAGGAAGGAAAGAAGTACACCGAGATTAAGAGGGACCTGATATAGATTAGTTTGATAGGTGGGGAGTCACAACATGTTTATTTGATAGTTGTGTCCATCCTAAAACCTACCTTAAACGGTAGATTACCTAATAATATATATATATATATATTTATATATATATATATATATGTGTGTGTGTGTGCGTGTGTGTGTGTCTGTGTGTTTGTGCGTCGCCGGAGTGCGTCATTTTCAAGATTATATATATATACCCTCCCGTGGACTAAAACCTTGTCGTGGTGGAAGGGCTTGTGTGTTCCGATGACCCCTGGAGCTGTAGTGGCGGGAGTAATAATAATTACTCCTGGAAGGGTCACCCATACCAGATACGTCGAACGTTAGGAGCCAGACCAAAAGTAATCCACGCAGCGTCAGTTCCTCAGTGAGGCGGCTGCAATGGCGTCTGACCCCAGTGGGGCGGCCATTAATTGATGGTGCCACGTTAAAAACACTATTGAGGATGGCAACGGGAACCCACCTCAATTATCTTTCCAAAGAAAATAATGATGGATGCAAAACAGAAATTGAGTCCTGGCAACTGCGGGACTCCGCCCAAGGGGCCGTGTGTCGTGCCCGGCAGCGGGGGAGGTAAGGCTTCCACGGTCGTCATCCCACGAAACCCTTGCAGGGAAGAAATAACTGCAGCAGGACAGAAGACTCAGAAGAAGACCAGAGTAGTTAGAATAGGAACCTGGAACGTGAGGACAATGTTGAGGACAGGAAAATTAGAAAATATTATGTGAGAGATGGAAATATTTAATATAGATATTTTAGGTTTCTGCGAGGGGAGATGGAAGTATAGCGGGGATTACTGGAGTGACAATTATAGAGTGATATACAGCGGCGGGGACGAGAGCCAACGAACGGTTGTTATAATATTAAATAAAGGGGTAAGAAGAAGCGTAGTCAACATAGAGCAAGCGACAGATTTTACTCGTAGAGATTAAAGCAGAGCCGACAAACTTGGTCATTCTTCAGGTATATATGCCACCTAACAATCACAAGGAGGAAGAAGTCGATAGGATGTACGATGAGTTAGAGGATATAATCGCGCGTGTTCCTGCAGGGAAACATTTGATAGCGATGGGGGATTGGAATGCGACGGAAGGCGAAGGAAGAGAGGGTGCTGAGGTGGGAGACTATGCCTTGGGCACAAGGAATGAACGCGGGGAGAAAGCGATTGAATTCTGCAGGAGACAGGGGTTAGTCATCACCAACACATGGTTTAGACATCACAAATGCGAAGGTATACATGGAAAATGCCAGGTGACTCGGGAAGGTATCAGTTAGAATATATTATGATTAGGCACAGATGTAGGAAAAGTGTGATAAATTCGCACAGTTTCCCAGGAGCGGATGGGGACTCTGACCACAATTTAGTTGTTATGAAATCTACGTCCGTTTCAAGAAGATAAGGCAAGGACGGCGGGTTTGGAAATGGAACGTAGAAGCATTAAATGGATTACCGAGGAAGGAGTATCAGCAGGATGTAGAGAAAATAATGGATGACGGTAAAGAACTGAGTACAATCGAAGAAAAATGGGACTTTATCAAGCAAGGCATATCGGAAGCAGCAAAAGACACTATAAGAACCGTTAAGAGGAAAGAATAAGGAAACCATGGGTCACGGATGAGATGATTGCAAAGATGGATGAGAGAAGAAGATGGAAGAATATAACACAGAGTTATGTAAAATGAAGTATTAAGTTACTCTGGATACCATTAACCAAAAAAAGTATTAAGAGTTAAACAATAAATTGAGAAGGGCCACAAATAAAGAAAAAGAAGAATGGTGGAAAACGCAATGCGAAGATTTGGAATATTTACAGAAGAACGGTGAAATTGGTGCTCTATACAGCAAGGTTAAGTTATTATCGGGAAGTAAGAAGGCAAGATCTGTGCTAACAGTTAAAGATAAATGGGGTAAGATAATAGTTGAACCAGGAAAAATCCAAGAGAGATGGAAGGAATATAGAGAAACACTGTATGGTAAAGAACTTAGGCCGACAAGGTTAGACATAGAAAAGGAACATGACGTAGAAGAAGATAGCTTAGGTCCAGGCATACTCGACGATGAAATAGAAAGACATTAAAAGAGATGAAAGCAACTAAGGCTGTAGGGGTGGACAATATTCCTGTAGAAATGTTGAATTGGTTAGGGAAAGGTGGGAAGAAGGCCATATATGGACTGATTCGTAGTATCTTTGAGGAAGGAATCTGGCCGGAAGATTTTGTGAGATCGATGTTAGTTCCTATTTCAAAAAAGGCAAAGTCTATATCATGTGAGGATTACAGAACAATAAGTTTGATATCCCACGCAGCTAAAGTTATTCTCAGGATCATCAACAAAAGGATAGAGAGTAAGGCAAATGATTACTTAGGGGATGATCAGTTTCGGTTCAGGAAAGGAAGAGGTACGCGTAATGCCATTGCGGTAATGATATCACTAGTCGAGAGGAATATAGAATACAATCAGGACGTTTTTGCCTGTTTTGTAGATTTCGAAAAAGCGTTTGATAGAGTGAATTGGGAAAAATTAATGCGTGTATTGCAAAAAATAGGAATGGATTGGAGGGACAGGAGACTGATCCGCAACCTGTACATGTTTTAGACTGCTCAGGTGCGTGTGGGGAACGGAGAGTCCGGATGGGTAGTGTTAGATGTTGGACGGGATGAAGGGAAGAAGGAAGTACACCGAGATGAAGAGGGACCTGATATAGATTAGTTTAATAAGTGGAGTCAAAAAATGTTTATTTGATAGTTGTGTCCATCCAAAAACCTACCTTAAACCATAGATTACCTAATAATAAAAATAATAAATTATATATATATATATATGTATATATATATATATATATATATATATATATATATATATATATATATATATATATATAAAACTTAGACAGTAACACACAGCACGAGAACACATAAAAAGAAAAGTCACAATATTGTCTTGATAATTTCGACGGACTTGAGTTCCGTCTTCTTCGGAAGATAAGATATGACTGTCATATGACATAAGATATGATAAGATATGACTGTCATAAGACAGTCATATCTTATCTTCCGAAGAAGACGGAGCTCAAGTCCGTCGAAATTATCAAGACAATATTGTGAGTGTTCTTTTTATGTGTTCTCGTGCTGTGTGTTACTGTCTAAGTTTTTTATTCAACACTTCCGTGTTACTTCGAAGAAATCATCTCAATATATTTTTTTTTGGGTAATCTACCGGTTAAGGTAGGTTTTTGGATGGACACAACTATCAAATAAACATTTCGTTTCTCTAATCTATATGAGGTCCCTCTTCATCTCGGTGTACTTCTTTCCTCCCTTCATCCCGTCCAACATCCCGTTCCTGTTCCTACCCTTACCTCCCTTGTCCAACAACCTCCTCTCTATTACCCTCTTCAACATTCCACTACCGTTCAATACGCCTTTCATCCATTTTTCCTGCCTCCATAGAATTTCTCTCAACAAACCCCTCTCCTCCCCCACCATTTCTAGTACTTCTTCATTTGTTTTCTTTTCGGTCCATTTCACCTTCTCCATTCTTCTCCTCAACCAAATTTCAAAAGCCTCCAGTCTACGTCTATCCTCCTGCTTCAGCGACCACGTTTCCGCGCAGTACATAGCTAGCTCCATATCAGAGTTTTTACGAGTCTTGCCTTAACATCCCTACTCAACGTCCCCGTCATCAACTCCCTCCTCCTTGAGAAAGCCTCCTTGCATATGGCAATTCTTCTCCTTACGTCCCTACCACTTTGACCGTATTGGTCCAAAACACTTCCGAGATATGTAAACTGTTCTAACTGCTCTATTTTTTCCCCGCCTATTTAAATATTTAGCTTAGCCTTTTTCTTTCTGGAAAATCGCATAACCTTTGTTTTATTAATATTGATTCTCATCCCATATTTATCGCACTGAACCTCCAATTCACTCAGCAATGCTTGCAACCCCTTGGCTGACTGAGCAACTAATGCTTGGTCATCAGCAAACCAAACCGATTTTACGAATTCCCCTCCGACTTTCATTCCTACCTCCAGCTCTTCCCATGCCTCTTTAATCATTTCCTCTCCATATACGTTGAAGAGTACCGGTGACAATGGGCAACCCTGCCTTACTCCTCTTCCCTAACACTGCCCATCGGGATTCTCTGTTCCCCACTCGCACCTAAGCAGTCTGAGACATGTACAGGTTGCGGATCAGTCTCCTGTCCCTCCATATCATTCATATTTTCTGCAATACACGCATTAATTTTTCCCAATTCACTCTATCAAACGCTTTTTCGAAATCTACAAAACAGGCAAAAACGTCCTGATTGTATTCTATATTCCTCTCGACTAGTGATCTCATTACTGCAATGGCATCACAGGTACCTATCCCTTTCCTGAAGCCAAACTGATCATCCCCTAAGTAATCATTTGCCTTATTCTCTATCCTTTTCTTGATGATGCTGAGAATACCTTTAGCTGCATGGGATATCAAACTTATTGTTCTGTAATCCTCACATCACGAAGCCTTTGCCTTTTTTGGAAAAGGAACTAACCGATCTCACAAAATCTTCCGGCCAGATTCCTTCCTCATTGATACTACGAATCAGTCCATAAATGGCCTTCTTCCCACCTTTCCCTAACCATTTCAACATTTCTACAGGAATATTGTCCACCCACACAGCCTTATTTGCTTTCATCTCCTTTAATGCCCTTTCTATTTCACCTTCGAGTATGCCTGGCCCTAAGCTATCTTCTTCTACGTAATGTTCCTTTACTATGTCTAACCTTGTCGGCCTAAGTTCTTTACCATACAGTGTTTCTATATATTCCTTCCATCTCTCTTGGATTTTTTTGGTTCAACTATTATCTTACCCCATTTATCTTTAACTGTTAGCACAGATCTTGCCTTCTTACTTCCCGATAATAACTTAACCTTGCTGTATAGAGCACCAATTTCACCCTTTTTCTGTAAACTTTCCATATCCTCGCATTGCGTTTTTCACCATTCTTCTTTTGCTTTATTTGTGGCCGTTCTCAATTGATTGTTTAACTCTTTGTACTTCATTTTGCCTAACTCTGTGTTTACATTCTTCCATCTTTTTCTCTCATCCATCTTCGCAATCATCTCATCCGTTATTCATGGTTTCCTTATCCTTTTCCCGTTAACGGTTCCTATAGTGTCTTTAGCGGCTTCCAATATCCCCTTCATGATACATTCCCATTTTTCTTCGATAGCACCCAGTTCTTTACCGTCATCCATCATTTTCTCTACAGCCTCCTGATACTCCTTCCTCGTTAATTCATTTACTGCTTCTGCATTCCATTTTATAACCCGCCGCCGTTGCCTTATCTTCTTGAAACGAACATTACATTTCATAACAACTAAATTGTGGTCTGGGTCCGCATCCGCTCTTGGGGGACTGTGCGAATTTATCACACTGTTCGTAAACCTGTGCCTAACCATAATATAATCTAACTGATACCTTTCTGAGTCACCTGGCATTTTCCATGTATACCTACGCCTTTTGTGGTGTCTAAACCATGTGTTAGTGATGACTAACCCCTGTCTCCTGCAGAATTCAATTGCTTTCTCCCCGCCTTCATTCCTCGTGCCCAAGGCATAGTCCCCCACCTCCCCACCATCTCTTCCTTCGCCTACCGTCGCATTCCAATCCCCCATCACTATCAAATGTTTTCCTGCAGTAACACTCGCGATGATATCCTCTAACTCATCAGACATCCTATCGACTTCTTCCTCCTTGTGGTTGCTCGTTGTCATGAATACCTGAACAATGACCAAGTTCGTCGGCTCTGCTTTAATCTCTACGAGTAAAATTCTATCTGTCGCTTGCTCTATGTTGACTACGCTTCTTCCTACCCCTTTATTTAAAATTACGGCAACCCCTCGTTGGTTCTCGTCCCCGCCGCTGTATATCACTCTATAATTGTCACTCCAGTAATCCCCGCTATCCTTCCATCTCCCCTCGCAGAAACCTAAAGCATTTATATTACCTCTTTCCATCTCTCGCTTAAAATTTTCTAATTTGCCTCTCCTCAACATTGTCCTGATGTTCCAGGTTCCTATTCTAACTACTTTCGCCGTCTTCTGAGTCTTCTGTCCTGCTGCAGTTATTTCTTCCCTGCAAGGGTTTCGTGGGATGACGACCGCGGAAGCCTTGCCTCTCCCGCTGCCGGGCACGACACACGGCCTCTTGGGCCTTGTCCCGTAGTTACAGGACTTATATTATCTACAATAATATATAACAAAACAGGCAAAAACGTCCTGATTGTATTCTATATTCCTCTTGATTAGTGATCTCATTACTGCAATGGCATCACGCGTACCTCTTCTCTTCCTAAACCCAAACTGATCATCCCCTAAGTAATCATTTGCCTTACTCTCTATTCTTTTGTTGATGATCCTGAGAATAACTTTATCTGTGCGGGATATCACACTTATTGTTCTGTAATCCTCACATGACGAAGCCTTTCCCTTTTTTGGAATAGGAACTAACACCGGTCTCACAAAATCTTCCGCCCAGATTCCTTCTTCATAGATACTACGAATCAGTCCATATAGGGCCTTCTTCCGGCATTTTTCTAAACATTTCCACAGTTCTACAGGTATGTTGTCCACCCCCGCCGCCTTATTTGCTTTCATCTCCTTTAATGCCCTTTCTATTTCATCGTCGAGTATGCCAGGACCTAAGCTATCTTCTTCTACGTCATTTTCCTTTTCTTTGTCTAACCTTGTCGGCCTAAGTAATTTACAATACAGTGTTTCTATATATTCCTTCCATCTCTCTTGGATATTTCCTGGTTCAACTTTTATCTTACCCCACTTATCTTTTACTGTTAGCACAGATCTTGCCTTCTTACTTACCGATAATAAATTAATCTTGCTGAATAGAGCACCAATTTCACCCGTCTTCAGTAAACTTTTCATATCCTCGCATTGCGTTTTCCACCATTTTCCTTTTGCTTTATTTGTGGCCGTTCTCAATTTATTTTTTATCTCTTTGTACTTCATTTTGCCTAACTCTGTGTTTGCATTCTTCCATCTTCTTCACTCATCCATCTTTGCAATCATCTCATCAGTGACCCATGGTTTCCTTATTCTTTTCCCATTAACGGTTTTTTTAGTGTCTTTTTTTGCTTCCGATATCCCTTGCTTGATACATTCCCATTTTTCTTCGATTGTGCTCAATTCTTTACTGTCATCCATTATTTTCTCTACAGCCTGCTGATACTCCTTCTTCGTTAATCCATTTAATGCTTCTAAATTCCATTTCCTAACCCACCGCCCTTGCCCTATCTTCTGGAAACGGAATTTATCTTTCATAACAACTAAATTGTGGTCAGAGTCCGTATCCGCTCCTGGGAAACTGTGCGAATTTATGACACTGTTCGTAAACCTGTGCCTAACCATAATATAATCTAACTGATACCTTTAAGTCCCATGGCATATTCCATTTTAATCCATTTAACGCCTCTACGTTCCATTTCCTAACCCGCCGCTTAATAATATATATATATATATATATATATATATATATATATATGGTAATCTACCAATTAAGGTATGTCTTTGGATGGACACAACTATCAAATAAACATTTCGTTTCTCTAAACACAACCAAATCCAGCAACCTAATCTACATCATGTCCCTCTTCATCTCTGTTTTTTTATTTCCTCCCTTCATACCGTCCAACATCCCTATCATGTTCCTGCACTTACATTGCTTGCCCAACATTCTCCCATCAATTACCTTCTTCAACATTCCACTACCGCTCAATACGCCTTTTTTCCATTTTTCCTGCCTCCATACGATTTCTCTTAACAAACCCCTCTCCTCATCCACCACCTCTAGTACTTTCTCATTTGTTTTCCTTTCGGTCCATTTCACCTTCTCCATTCTTTACCATACCCACATTTCAAAAGCCTCCAATCTACGTCTATCCTCCTGCTTCAGCGACCACGTTTCCGCGCCGTACATAGCTACGCTCCATATCAGAGTTTTTACGAGTCTTGTCTTAACATCCCTACTCAATGTCCCCGTCATCAACTCCCTCCTCTTTGAGAAAGCCTCCTTGCCTAGCGCAATTCTTCTCCTTACGTCCCTACCACTTTGACCGTGTTGGTCCAAAACACTTCCGAGATATGTAAACTGCTCTACCTGCTCTATTCTTTCCCCGCCTATTTTAATATTTAGTTTAGCCTTTTTCTTTCTAGAAAATCGCATAACCTTTGTTTTATTAATATTGATTCTCATCCCATATTTATCGCACTGAACCTCCAACTCACTCAACAATGCTTGCAACCCCTTGGCTGACTGAGCAACTAATGCTTGGTCATCAACAAACCTAACCGATTTTACGAATTCATGACCGACTTTCATTCCTACCTCCAGTTTTTCCCATGCCTCTTTAATCATTTCCTCTACATATACGTTGAACAGTACCGGTGACAATGGGCAACCCTGCCTTACACATCTTCCAAACACTGCCCATCCTGACTCTCCGTTCCCCACTCGCACCTGAGCAGTCTGAGACATGTACAGGTTGCGGATCAGTCTCCTGTCCCTCCAATCCATTCCTATTTTCTGCAATACACGCATTAATTTTTCCCAATTCACTCTATCAAACGCTTTTTCGAAATCTACAAAACAGGCAAAAACGTCCTGATTGTATTCTATATTTCTCTCAACTAGTGATCTCATTACCGCAATGGCATCACGCGTACCTCTTCCTTTCCTGAACCGAAACTGATCATCCCCTAAGTAATAATTTGCCTTACTCTCTATCCTTTTGTTGATGATCCTGAGAATAACTTTAGCTGCGTGGGATATCAAACTTATTGTTCTGTAATCCTCACATGACGAAGCCTTTGCCTTTTTTGGAATAGGAACTAACACCGATCTTACAAAATCTTCCTGCCAGATTCCTCCTCATAGATACTACGAATCAGTCCATATATGGCCTTCTTCCCACCTTTCCCTAACCATTTCAACATTTCTACAGGAATATTGTCCACCCCCACAGCCTTGTTTGCTTTCATCTCCTTTAATGCCCTTTCTATTTCATCGTCGAGTATGCCTGGACCTAAGCTATCTTCTTCTACGTCATGTTCCTTTTCTATGTCTAACCTTGTCGGCCTAAGTTCTTTACCATACAGTGTTTCTATATATTCCTTCCATCTCTCTTGGATTTTTCCTGGTTCAACTATTATCTTACCCCATTTATCTTTAACTGTTAGCACAGATCTTGCCTTCTTACTTCCCGATAATAACTTAACCTTGCTGTATAGAGCACCAATTTCACCCTTTTTCTGTAAACTTTCCATATCCTCGCATTGCGTTTTCCACCATTCTTCTTTTGCTTTATTTGTGGCCCTTCTCAATTTATTGTTTAACTCTTTGTACTTCATTTTGCCTAACTCTGTGTTTACATTTTTCCATCTTCTCCTCTCATCCATCTTTGCAATCATTTCATCCGTTACCCATGGTTTCCTTATCCTTTTCCCGTTAACGGTTCCTATAGTGTCTTTAGCGGCTTCCAATATCCCTTTCTTGATACATTCCCATTTTTCTTCGATAGCACTCAGTTCTTTACCGTCATCCATCCTTTTCTCTACAGCCTCCTGATACTACTTCTTCGTTAATTCATTTACTGCTTCTAAATTCCATTTTTTAACCCGCCGCCCTTGCCTTATCTTCTTGAAACGAACATTACATTTCATAACAACTAAATTGTGGTCAGAGTCCGCGTCCGCTCCTGGGAAACTGTGCGAATTTATCACACTGTTCCTAAACCTGTGCCTAACCATAATATAATCTAACTGATACCTTTCTGAGTCACCTGGCATTTTCCATGTATACCTACGCCTTTTGTGGTGTCTAAACCATGTGTTGGTGATGACTAACCCCTGTCTCCTGCAGAATTCAATTGCTTTCTCTCCGCGTTCATTCCTCGTTCCTAACCCATAGTCCCCCACCTCACCACCATCTCTTCCTTCGCCTACCGTCGCATTCCAATCCCCCATCACTATTAAATGTTTCCCTGCAGGAACACTCGCGATGATATCCTCTAACTCATCATACATCCTATCGACTTCTTCCTCCTTGTGGTTGCTCGGTGGCATGTATACCTGAATAATGACCAAGTTTGTCTGCTCTGCTTTAATCTCTACGAGTAAAATTCTATCTGTCGCTTGCTCTATGTTGACTACGCTTCTTCCTACCTCTTTATTTAAAATTTCGGCAACCCCTCGTATATATATATATATATATATATATATATATATATATATATATATATATATATATATATATATATATATATATATATATATATTCATTCATTCATTCATTCATTCAAACATAGAAATAGGTATAAGGAAAGGGGATAGGAAAACACATAAAAGGCGAACACAGGACACGTGGGGAAGGCGGTTTTTGAGCAGATCACGAAAGTAAAAATATTTCCTTATCCGGGATTTGAACCACGGACCTTCCACTTTCCGGGTGGATGATCTGGAACCTGGAATAGAGCTCCCGCCCATAACGTTGAAGGTCTGTGGTTCAAATCCCGGATAAGGAAAATTTTTACTTTCGTGATCTGCTCAAAAACCGCCTTCCCCACGTGTCCTCTGTTCGCCTTTTATGTGTTTTCCTATCCCCTTTCTTTATACCTATTTCTATGTTTGAATGAATATTTTGTGCGCCGTATGGCGGGATTTTCAAGTTTGAATATATATGTATATATATTCATTCAAACAGAAAGAGGTATAAGGAAAGGGGAAAGGAAAACACATAAAAGGCGAACACAGGACATGTGGGGAAGGCGGTTGCCCGCACCGTTGCTATCCTTTATAATATCGTATGACTGCTTTTCTATTATCCTTTCCCCTTCTTGTGTCCCGTCTATTTCTCCTTTGGTGGGTGAAACAGCTCCATAACGCCATCTCTCGGGCAACATCTAGCGGAGCACTTTGGCGCTTTATAAGATCGCAGATCTCAGGTAAATCAGGTTTCCTTTTTAGCTCAATAGGTAGAGCATCCGCCCGGAAAGTGGAAGGTCCGTGGTTCTAATCCCGGATAGGGAAATATTTTTACTTTCGTGATCTGCTCAAAAACCGCCTTCCCCACATGTCCTGTGTTTGCCTTTTGTGTGTTTTCCTTTCCCCTTTCCTTATACCTATTTCTGTTTGAATGAATATTTGTGCGCCGTATGGTGGGATTTTCAAGTTTGAATTTGTGTTTGGACAATGTGGCTTGTCTCTTCTTCTGGCTATGTGTGCCATGAAACGCACCGTTGCTATCCTTTATAATATCGTATGAATGCTTACGAAGGTCGTATGAATACGTGGTTCAAATCCCGGATAAGGAAATATTTTAACTTTCGTGACCTGCTCAAAAACCGCCTTCCCCACATGTCCTGTGTTCGCCTTTTATGTGTTTTCATTTCCCCTTCCGTATACCTATTTCTGTTTGAATGAATATTTGTGCGCCGTATGGCGGGATTTTCAAGTTTGAATATATATATATATATATATATATATATATATATATATATATATATATATATATATATATATATATATATATATATATATATATATCGATGATTCGGAAGTACTCACGAGAGCAATATAACTTTTGGACGGCAGAATAGAACACAGAATAAAACAGATAACACGTAAAAGGACACTCACGCTGTAGATGATTTAAGCTTTCGGCCTACTCCGAGGCCTTCTTCAGGTCAGACTGAGAGGTTTTGAGGGAAGTGTGCCTGGGGAGGGGAGAGGGTCGGAAGGTTTATGGACTGTTGGGAAAGAAATTAAAGATGGCGGTTAAGGGTGGGAATTTTAAAGGATCGGAATAATATGATGTATGCGGATTCGCGAGTTCTCACCTCTATGTTGGTGGCTGAATCGGGTAGGGATTTAGAACTGTTAGGGAAAAGCATTCGTTGAATGATAGGTTGTGTGAACTTGCGTGTAAAGGGATAGGAAGAGAAGAGAGTGAAGCAGAATTAAATGAGTAGCGGTGATTGTTCATTCGGATGGATAAGCGGGTAATGCATTCGCCTATGTAGAATGAAGTGCATTGTTTGCACGACCAAAGATAGATAATATTTTTCGAGAGGCAATTAGCGTGAGAACGGGGTGAAGGGACACTGAAGGGATGTGGGGAGATGGGAGCAGATCTGATCAGCAGACATGCTTTACATCGGGGGCGATTGCAGGTAGGGGAAATTTGTGGAAATTTGTCGGGGCGGGCACAAAGGGTTGGTGGATCTCAGAAGGTTTCTGCCATTGGCTGGTCGTCTGTAAGCGACTGAGGGGCATTGGGGCAATAGGGATGTGGTCGCGTCATTGTCATGTAATATAGGATAAAGTTCTTTGAGAATGGTTTTCAGTCTTTGGGATCCTGGGAAATAGGTTGTGCAAAGTTTAGTCCAGCGTCAGATGTGGGGTTTTTATTCTGTGGTGTGTGGTTCGGGTGGAGCGGTAGATTTTATCCTGTAGGAGTTTTTCTGGGTAAACCGCGTTTGTGGAGTGCATGGTGTAGATTGTGGAGGTGTTTTTTGAGGGTAGCCAAACTAATTTAAACATTTGTCATTCATCTGAAGTAGTTTTCAAATTCCTTCAGTTTTTAAATTATGCCTCATGAGGTCGCATCTAACCGATGACGTCGGCAACTTGGAGTTCCTCGTCGAGATGAGCACAAAACATGTGTAGTTGTAGCCTCACTTTTTAGTCGTATTTTTAAGCAACGCAATCGTAGATATTTGTAAAAAACTTTCTATAGATTTCAGATATCGTAAAACACCGGTTTTCACGTACTTTTTAGACCAATTTCAAGATTAGCAGTTCATTATTTACATAGACGGGCGGCCACCTTTGTCATCGTCATGAACAAATTTATGTTCACTCTTAAACGAACGACAACGCTAACGCAAAACTCCCTTTATCACTCTTCACATTTGGTCCGCACGGAGCATAAATTTCCCAACGATGAATGTCAAAGCAGCTTTGCAGGGTTTGTATCAGTAAGAACCTCATCACCGAATAAAGTTCATACTTGGTGAAATTTCAATTGTATTGTCCAATTTTACTCGCTACTGTAAACAACGGCTATCGGCACGATTTCCAACATCTAATAAAATGAGACGTTTCATGCATGATATTGTGGAATATCATGATTTATTAAAATTGGCAATTTTCCACAAAATAAAATATTTTATTAGTCCGACCGGTTTCGATGCAACTACCTATATCTATAACTATTTACCAGAAAATGATGTAGTTACATCAAAATCGGTCGTATTAATAAAGTATTTTATTTTGTGGAAAATTGCCAATTTTAATTAATCACTTCCAACTTCTGCATTTCGAGTCGTACTGGTATACTGCGTGCGTCAATAACAGCGAACATTCGGCTTCCTCCACTGATTCTCATTCCTTACGTAAACTGAGGATACTTTCTGGACAGACCTCGTGTATCGGAATGGAAAATGTGCGATGCAGTGATTCCAAAATGAGATAGGTGGGGAGTCACAAAATGTTTATTTGATAGTTGTGTACATCCAAAAACCTACCTTAAACGGTATATTACCAAATTATATATATATATATATATATATATATATATATATATATATATATTGTTAGGTAATCTACCGGTTAAGGTAGGTTTTTGGATGGGCACTATTCAGTTGTGTCATTATATTCATTATTTTCTTGGGAATGATAATTGAGGCGGTTTCCCGTTGCATTCCTCAAGTGTTTTTAACTTGTCATTATAACGTAATGGCCGCCCAACTGGAGCATATATATATTATCAAGCCCTTATGATGACTTGGTGAGTTGATGCCTTGGTCATAGGTGTTGTGGTAATTGTGGATGAATTGTTATTTTTCTGTGTCGCTTGTTACCATTTCCGCATCCTTCATATTCCATCTCCGCTCCCCTCTGGCCTCCCTTTCCCCCTCAATAACCTCCTCCTCCACCCCTCTCCCACCACCTGTTCTCCGCTCCGCTTTCTCCCCCTCCACATACTCCTCCATCTCCCCTCCCCCCACTACTTGTTTTTTCCCCTCTCCCTCGCCCCCTACTCTCTCTAGACCATGTACCCTTTTCCTCAGTCATATCTTAACTTCCGAAGAAGACGGAGCTCGAGTCCGTCGAAATTATTAAGATATTATTGTGAGTGTTCTTTTTATGTGTTCTCGTGCTGTGTGTTACTGTCTAAGTTATATATATATATATATATATTATTAGGTAATCTACCGGTTAAGGTAGGTTTTTGGAAGGACACAACTATCAAATAAACATGTGACTCCCCACCTATCCAACTAATCTATATCAGGTCCCCCTTCATCCCAATCAAGCAACCTCATCTACATTAGGTCCCTCTTCATCTGTGTGTACTTCTTTACTCCCTTCATCCCGTCCAAAATCCCTACCCTGTTCCAGCCCTTTCCTCGCTTGCCCAACATTCCCCCCTTTATTACCTTCTTCAAACATTACATTCTTCCTGCCTCCAAAGGATTTCTCTCAACAAACCCCTCTCCTGAAACACCATCTCTAGTACTTCCTCATTTGTTTTCCTTACAATCCATTTCACCTTCTCCATTTTTCTCCACACCCAAATTTCAAAAGCCACCAATCTACGTCTATCCTCCTCCTTCAGTGCCCACGTATCCGCGCCGTACATAGCTACGCTCCATATCAGAGTTTTTACGAGTCTTGTCTTAACATCTCTACTCAACGACCCCGTCATCAACTCCCTCCTCCTTGAAAAAGCCTCCTTGCCTAGCGCAATTTTTCTCCTTACGTCCCTACCAGTTTGACCGTATTGGTCCAAAACACTTCCGAGATATGTAAACTGCTCTACCTGCTCTATTTTTTCCCCGCCTATTTTAATATATAGCTGAGCCTCTTTCTTCCTTGAAAATCGCATAACCTTTGTTTTATTAATATTGATTCTCATCCCATATTTATCGCACTGAACCTCCAATTCACTCAACAATGCTTGCAACCCCTTGGCTGACTGAGCAACTAATGCTTGGTCATCAGCGAACCTAACCGATTTTACGAATTCCCCTCCGACGTTCATTCCTACCTCCAGTTCTTCCCATGCCTCTTTAATCATTTCCTCAACATATACGTTGAACAGCACCGGTGACAATGGACAACACTGCCTTACACCTCTTCCTAACACTGCCCATCCGGACTCTCCGATCCCCACTCGCACCTGAGCAGTCTGAGACATGTACAGATTGCGGATCAGTCTCCTGTCCCTCCAATTCATTTCTTTTTTCTGCAATTGACATATTAATTTTTCCCGATTAACTCTATCAAACGCTTTTTCGAAATCTACAAAACAGGCAAAAACGTCCTGATTGTATTCTATATTCCTCTCGATTAGTGATCTCATTACTGCAATGGCATCTCACGTTCCTATTCCTTTCCTCAATCCAAACTGATCATCCCCTAAGTAATCATTTGCCTTATACTCTATCCTTTTCTTGATGATCCTGAGAATAACTTTAGCTGCGTGGGATATCAAACTAATTGTTCTGTAATCCTCACATGACGAAGCCTTTGCCTTTTTTGGAATAGGAACTAACACCGATCTCACAAAATCTTCCGGCCAGATTCCTTCCTCATAGATAATACGAATCAGTCCATATATGGCCTTCATTCCACCATTCCCTAACCATTTTAACATTTCTACAGGAATGTTGTCCACCCACACAGCCTTATTTGCTTTCATCTCCTTTAATGCCCTTTCTATTACATCGTCGAGTATGCCTGGCCCTAAGCTATCTTCTTCTACGTAATGTTCCTTTTCTATGTCTAACCTTTTCGGCCTAAGTTCTTTACCATACAGTGTTTCTCTATATTCCTTCCATCTCTCTTGGATTTTTCTTGGTTCAACTATTATCTTACCCCATTTATCTTTAACTGTTAGCACAGATCATGCCTTCTTACTTCCCGATAATAACTTAACCTTGTTGTATAGATCACCAATTTCACCCTCCTTCTGTAAACTTTCCATATCCTCGCATTGCGTTTTCCACCATTTTTCTTTTGCTTTATTTGTGGCCGTTCTCAATTTATTGTTTATCTCTTTGTACTTCATTTTGCCTAACTCTGTGTTTACATTCTTCCATCTTCTTCTCTCATCCATGTTTGCAATCATCTCATCCGTGACCCATGGTTTCCTTATTCTTTTCCCGTTAACGGTTCCTATAGTGTCTCTTGCGGCTTCCGAAGTCCTTTGCTTGATACATTCCCATTTTTTTCGATGATACTAAGTTCTTTGCCGTCATTTATTTTCTCTACAGCCTGCTGATACTCCTTCTTCGTTAATCCGTTTAATCCTTCTAAATTCCATTTCCTAACCCGCCGCCCTTGCCTTATCTTCTTGAAACGGACGTTACATTTCATAACAACTATATCGTGATCAGAGTCCGCATGCGCTCCTGGGAAACTGTGCGAATTTATCACACTGTTCCTAAACCTGTACCTAACATAAATATAATCTAACTGATACCTTTCTGAGTCCCATGGCATTTTCCATGTATACCTACGCCTTTTTTGGTGTCTAAACCATGTGTTAGTGATGACTAACCACTGTCTCCTGCAGAATTCAATCGCTTTCTCCCCGCGTTCATTCCTCGTGCCTAACTCATAGTCCCCCACCTCCCCACCATCTCTTCCTTCGCCTACCGTCGCATTCCAATCCCCCATCACTATCAAATATTTCCCTGCAGGAACAGATGCGATTAGATCCTCTAACTCATCGTACATCTTATCGACTTCGTCCTCCTCTTGATTGCTCGGTGGCATGTCCTCGATCATCTTGGACTGTGGCGCCTCGCGCACGACTACGAATGCCTGTGACATTGTATGTACGGTATTTCGTCACAACATCTTGTTCCTTTAAAAGCCCCCAAAATTTCAGAGTGTAAGAGGACGTCTCGGTAGCTTAAATGGTTAAAGCACTCGGCCGGATATCGAGGGATCCGGGTTCGAATCCCGGTCAAGGCGAATGATTTTTACTCTCTGAAATTGTTGCATTTAGTTTTAGTACTATGAAGGGCGCTTCGCTTCTCATTTGTTTAGAGTGGCGAGTCACAATGAACAATACAATTGGATAGCCCCCGCCAAATGTCAAATTCGTTTAGTGATTTTGATTGTGAAGTTTTTTTACTGGCAATACACTTCAAAGTTGCCCACATTCAACGGGATATATAGTATGTTTTGTGTACCGACTAAGTGATGATTGGTAGTACTCTGCGTCAGTGGTGCTATGAGTTTTAGAGTGAACGGATAAATGTCCATGATCTCCAAGATGTTGCCATCTTTTCGGTTCAACTGAGACAAGGGTAGTCCAGCCACTGCGGTGTCCTCGTCGTGATCATTGGTGCTTGGGCCATTTTTAAACTGATTGCACCACTACCTCACTCCGACTTGACTCATAATATCCGTCTCCTCGTACACTTCACAAAGTTACCAATTAATTTCATTTGGCTTGTGCTATTTTTTTCCCCTATTAAATTTAATCACAGATCGCACTTCCCAACTCTTAATATATTCGTGGAAGGCTGTTCGGGTTTTCCACCGGGTTAGGTTCTCCATCGAGGCCGACCTTTCGAAGGACGAGTCGTCCATCGTCTTCAGGGCATGTCAGAATTTGCGAAATTTTCTCCTTATATACTCTTGGGCAGTCGCGTCAACCCTGGCAGGAATCATGGGATTAGTCGGGGGGTTACCGCCTTTTTTCCCGTGCTTCCCGAATGTTCCTCAGCACCGGTTTCCACGAGGTGCTGAGGGAGTATCGTGTGTCGAGATTAAAAGTTTTCTTACACCGTATTTTAATTGCCTCCCTAGTTAGTCCACCCCAGAACTTGTCAATCCAGCACAGAACCTTCGTCTCTTCCCAGTGGATTGAATGGTCCTGGGAGATACTATGGTCAGCCACGGCCGATTTTTCTGGCTGGCCAGCCTAAAACGCCGCCCGTTCTCTTTCAGTCTGGTGGCGGTGGTCCAGCCCGTCTCTCCTACATACATCAGGCCGCATGAGCAAGGTATCTCGTAAATTCCTGGCGTATGGACGCCGCAAGACTTTTTGGTCGTAACAAGTAGGCTTTTGGGTTTCGAATGCGGAAAAAAGTGTGTCTCGATGTCATGTTTTCGGAGGATCCTTGATATTTTTCCTGAGACTGTGGAAATGAAGGGCAGACCCGCCCTTGCAATGGGCTTCCGGTGTTCTTCTACGATCCTCGGGTTCCGGTTGGGGAGGACCTTTTCAGGGCCACGGAGATGGCCTTGTCGCTCTATCCGTTTCGTTGGAACGTCTTTCTCAGGTAGGAAGCTCCTCGGGGAGACTTTCCGCGTCGGCAATTGTCCTTGCACGATGTAACAGGGTAGACAAGCCCGCCGGTCTCTGTGAAGGGTGGTGATGGCTTCTACCGTTTAGGTATAGGTTTGTGTGCGTCGGCTTCCTGTAGACGCTTGCCCCAGAGTACCATCTTCCTTGCGATGAATAAGGATATCCAGGAATGAAATCCTATTTTTTGCCTCCGTCTCGTAGGTGAACTCCATATTGGGATTTTGACCGTCCATGTGGTCGATGAAGATCTTCAGAGCCTCAGGTCCATGGGGCCACACGATGAAGGTGTCGCCCACATAACGGTAGAAACAACTAGGCTTGTGAGGGCCTGAAACGACAGCTTTTTCCTCGAAGTCTTCCACGAAGAAGTTCGCAATCACAGGAGAGAGAGGAGATCTTATTGCCACCCCATCCGTCTGTTCATAAAACCCCCCGTCATATTTGAAGTATGTGATAAAAATCGGCCGTGGCCGACCATAGTATCTCCCAAGAGCATTCCATCCACTGGGAAGAGACGAAGGTTCTGTGCCGGATTTGCAAGTTCTGGGAAAGACTAACTAGGGAGGCAATTGAAATACGGTGTAAGAAAACTTTTAATCTCGACACACGATACTCCCTCAGCACCTCGTGGAAACCGGTGCTGAGGAACATTCGGGAAGCACGGGAAAAAAGGCGGTAACCCCCCGACCAATCCCATGATTCCTGCCAGGGTTGACGCGACTGCCCAAGAGTATATAAGGAGAAAATTTCGCAAATTCTGACATGCCCTGAAGACGATGGACGACTCGTCCTTCGAAAGGTCGGCCTCGATGGAGAACCTAACCCGGTGGAAAACCCGAACAGCCTTCCACGATTCCATACGCCGGGAAATCCGGCGATCGTAATATATTCCATTGCGCACATTTCAACAGTTCGCAGTGAGCATAGTAGAAGAATCACAGTCTCCACACAACCACAGTAGGGTGCGCATTGAGTGTAGGGGCATTTAGTTGGTGGCTCTCTCTACCCACTGTGGCCACGCTGGGTCGAGGCTTGAGTTACTTTCTGGATAGCTCTCGTATGTGTGTGACGCGACGGAAGCCAGCCTCCCGCACCTGAATTCTGATAATCTCGGCGAGGGGAAGCGTCGTGCCGTCGTAGCTTCCTTTCCTCTAACGAGGAAAGGAAGCTACGACGGCACCCCTCCCTCCCCCGCCTCTCTCCTCCCCGCCCCCCGCTCTCTTCTTCAATCTCCTCTCCTCGCCCCTTCCACATTCCGGGACTGCTCCCCCACCGTCCCTCCCCTTGACTGAGTGGCACCCGGGAGTGGTGCGGACAGCACGGAAATCGTCAGATTTCGCTGCGACGCGGAATGCTCTCGTCGTGGGGGTGATTTCCCCAAGGGAGGTGCGGGGGACTATTGGGGGGTTTCTCAGGGATTTTCAAAGAGTGTGCGATTCTTTCAAGCTAGATAAATATGATCGTGCCTAGAATCCTTGCCCCATTCAATGTGCCTTCTCGGGAACTGTCGTAATTTTACCTACAAATTAAGAGCACTGGCCGTTGGTGATAAATTCATGCATTATTTTTCGCATTGGCTGCGAAGTCATCCTTTGATAGGAAACTGGCTTCAAAGCAGAGCAGTGCCCTCTCCATCGCACTCTCCCTCATTTCCCATCACTTTCCACTCCGCCTCCTTCCTCTCATTCCCTCCCTTTAGTTTTGTGTCTCAGATCAAGAGTTACGCTCGTCTTTTGCGATTTCATTCGTGAGCGTGTCTTTCTTGAGACGAAGCACATTTAAGACCTCAGCTTTTGAAATCGAACCTCCTTATTCAGCTTTTAGTAGTCAAACCAAACTATGATAACTTTTTAACATTAGCCACACTACGATGCCTCGTGTTACTTAGAATGTGAAATAGCGTTTATATTTCTCTTTGTTTTCATAAATTGCAGATATTTCTACGAAGGACATTTCCACATGTATCACCTTATTTCACTCAAGTTTCCAAAGACACTCTCAAAATACACGATTGCTACGTACAGTAACTTGCAACATTTGTTAGTATTTTGTGTGCAAAGGGAATATGACGGGAGTTCTCTCTATATTCTCTCTCTACGTTCTTTATCTTTGTGTGTTTTCATTCTCTTTGGTTTTGCATCCGCTCTAAGTCCTCCCTAGAGTGAGGGAGACATGTTGGGGTAGTCTGTTCTACTTTTTGTGCCCGGATCCGACCCCAAGGACGTTTGGCGCCCACCCCGGCCTCGACCTAGCTCCAGTTCCTGACCCAACAAATACGCCGGCTCGCATTTCCTTCGTCTTAAGTCTCTCCCCATCATAGTCAAGATGGCCTTTCCCAGCTTCCCATATGTTTGGTGAGCCGATTCCACATGAGCGTTTTATATGTGAGCATTAAGCCCGAAGAAATTCGATACTTTTGATGCGAAGTTCGTTCTTCAAATGTTCTTTTTCATTTCCGAAACTAGGATCGACCGCTCTCTAGCTATACAACGAACTACGGAGAAATTCAGACTTTTTTCGACGGTGTAATACCCCTCTTATGGTAAATATACACTATAAATATCCATTCATGACCGCGCTAGTGAGTAAAGGATTTTCCTTTAATTAATCCAAATGACCTGTTTTATTATTTCATGTTACCTCAGTTTATTGACCTTTATGTTACTAGTTATACTTAGTGAAGTAGTTCATTCATATGTCCTGGTTCATGTATTTAAAGTTATCATAATTTACGTAAGTTTAATTATTTTACATATTTATTGTAACTAACAACTAAAAAACATGTTTTTGATGCTGCATTTCGATGCCGAATCACCCGCTGCCCCCACCTCAGCGGTGGCACGTAGGATAATATGTAGATGTAGACGTCATCCCTGCGTGCCCGAGGGGCGAGGCGCATCCAAATCATATTTAAATATCCCTCGCGGTCTGAAACTTCTGTCGCCCACAAAACCATGTTCCACTCAGATTACCCCACGGTCGCCTTTTGGCAAAACGCTTTGGTAATTATCTCTATGAACTGGTGTTGCTGTCTTTCTCACCACGTGTGTACTTTTCTTCATAGCATAACCTTTTAATAAAAGATAATGACAATACTGTCAGTTCTTCGGTCAGGCAAGGAAAATATTATTCGCTTAGTATTCGGATTACTAATGCTGAAACAAGTGGAAAACCTTTGCTGACTATTTTCAGATATCGTTACCGACAAATGGGACTAAACTGGACAAAATGTGAGTGGGGATGGAGGCTTTATTTGCCTGATGTGACTACTAGCGGACCGTAGTGCGCGACCAGGCTCGTGGGGCAAGACGTGGAACACAGTCGCGAGCACTCATTCCTTGGTTGTAATATCCTCGACCTGTGAAATATGAGCGGTTGGAGCGGAGGAGAGGAGGGAGTTGGAGGCCATTGTGCTAGAGGAGAATGACCAGAGGAAAAGTGATGACCGGCGTAAAAAACGAGAGTGAAAATTGTAGCGGACGGCCAATGATTAATTACGAGAAGTTGATGGAAGACGTCGGCCCGAGGAATCATGGGAAGGAATGAAAGGATTGGCAGAAGGTAACAGGGTTGTTGCTCGGAGAGTGATGAATTCAAGCCGGTCAGCCGTTGATAACACAAGGTGATGATTATGAGGAATTTACTTGGGGAGCATTAAAATTGGCATGGTTCCGTTAAATCAATTAAAGCGATTCCATAGTTAAGTGAACCATTTTTTTGCTTTTCTTACGTGCATTGATACCATAAAATGTACATACCATGACCACCAATAGTTTTTCCTCGTTCGTTAATTTGATATCTTCTATTTTTCAGGTAATATTCCACTTGAAAGACTTCCAAAGAAAAAGTGAGTCTCATTTGTGCATGGTGTACTGTTCCTCATAGATTATCGTGTGCTTAGACACAAATA
This sequence comes from Hetaerina titia, assembly GCA_037158775.1. NCBI lineage: Eukaryota > Metazoa > Arthropoda > Insecta > Odonata > Calopterygidae > Hetaerina > Hetaerina titia. The sequence continues at coordinate 119,988,140 of CM073773.1, forward strand.
TAGGAAGCACATATATGGGTGCTCGAGTCATTAAACTTCCAGGGCCGAATCAGGCCCACTGAAACCATTCAATAGCCGCCGAAACATTCCCTCCCATCCCTTGTTCTTTTCCTATTCGTCCCTCACTTCTCACCTCACCCTCCAGCACGTATCCTTTCCACTCTATCCTCGAGGACGACATTCTAATGATGACAGCCGTGCTGTCGAAATGAGGCAACTAAATATGTGACTGTTCTTTCACTGTTCCTGAGTTTAAAAATTTTAAATAGGGTATCTGTATAGTTATGTTCGCGAAAGGCGAGGGGCGCTCTTTCTCACTCTCTCTCTCTCTCTCTCTCTCTCTCTCTATATATATATATATATATATATATATATATATATATATATATATATATATAAAATAATAATAAGTAGGTAATCTACCGGTTAAGGTAGGTTTTTGGATGGATACAACTATCAAATAAACATTTTGTGACTCCCCACATAGCAAACTAATCTATATGAGGTCCCTCTTCATCTCGGTGTACTTCTTTCCTCCCTTCATCCCGTCCAACATCCCGTTCCTGTTCCTACCCTTACCTCCCTTGTCCAACAACCTCCTCTCTATTACCCTCTTCAACATTCCACTACCGTTCAATACGCCTTTCATCCATTTTTCCTGCCTCCATAGAATTTCTCTCAACAAACCCCTCTCCTCCCCCACCATTTCTAGTACTTCTTCATTTGTTTTCTTTTCTGTCCATTTCACCTTCTCCATTCTTCTCCTCAACCAAATTTCAAAAGCCTCCAGTCTACGTCTATCCTCCTGCTTCAGCGACCACGTTTCCGCGCAGTACATAGCTAGCTCCATATCAGAGTTTTTACGAGTCTTGTATTTACATCTCTACTCGACGTCCCCGTCATCAACTCCCTTCTCCTTGAGAAAGCCTCCTTGCCTAGCGCAATTCTTCTCCTTACGTCCCCACCACTTTGACCGTATTGGTCAAAACACTTCCGATATGTGTAAACTGTTCTAACTGCTCTATTTTTTCCCCGCCTATTTAAATATTTAGCTTAGCCTTTTTCTTTCTGGAAAATCGCATAACACTTGTTTTATTAATATTGATTCTCATCCCATATTTATCGCACTGAACCTCCAATTCACTCAGCAATGCTTGCAACCCCTTGGCTGACTGAGCAACTAATGCTTGGTCATCAGCAAACCAAACCGATTTTACGAATTCCCCTCCGACTTTCATTCCTACCTCCAGCTCTTCCCATGCCTCTTTAATCATTTCCTCTCCATATACGTTGAAGAGTACCGGTGACAATGGGCAACCCTGCCTTACTCCTCTTCCCTAACACTGCCCATCGGGATTCTCTGTTCCCCACTCGCACCTAAGCAGTCTGAGACATGTACAGGTTGCGGATCAGTCTCCTGTCCCTCCATATCATTCCTATTTTCTGCAATACACGCATTAATTTTTCCCAATTCACTCTATCAAACGCTTTTTCGAAATCTACAAAACAGGCAAAAACGTCCTGATTGTATTCTATATTCCTCTCGACTAGTGATCTCATTACTGCAATGGCATCACAGGTACCTATCCCTTTCCTGAAGCCAAACTGATCATCCCCTAAGTAATCATTTGCCTTATTCTCTATCCTTTTCTTGATGATGCTGAGAATACCTTTAGCTGCATGGGATATCAAACTTATTGTTCTGTAATCCTCACATCACGAAGCCTTTGCCTTTTTTGGAATAGGAACTAACACCGATCTCACAAAATCTTCCGGCCAGATTCCTTCCTCATTGATACTACGAATCAGTCCATAAATGGCCTTCTTCCCACCTTTCCCTAACCATTTCAACATTTCTACAGGAATATTGTCCACCCACACAGCCTTATTTGCTTTCATCTCCTTTAATGCGCTTTCTATTTCACCTTCGAGTATGCCTGGCCCTAAGCTATCTTCTTCTACGTAATGTTCCTTTACTATGTCTAACCTTGTCGGCCTAAGTTCTTTACCATACAGTGTTTCTATATATTCCTTCCATCTCTCTTGGATTTTTTTGGTTCAACTATTATCTTACCCCATTTATCTTTAACTGTTAGCACAGATCTTGCCTTCTTACTTCCCGATAATAACTTAACCTTGCTGTATAGAGCACCAATTTCACCCTTTTTCTGTAAACTTTCCATATCCTCGCATTGCGTTTTTCACCATTCTTCTTTTGCTTTATTTGTGGCCGTTCTCAATTGATTGTTTAACTCTTTGTACTTCATTTTGCCTAACTCTGTGTTTACATTTTTCCATCTTTTTCTCTCATCCATCTTCGCAATCATCTCATCCGTTATTCATGGTTTCCTTATCCTTTTCCCGTTAACGGTTCCTATAGTGTCTTTAGCGGCTTCCAATATCCCCTTCATGATACATTCCCATTTTTCTTCGATAGCACCCAGTTCTTTACCGTCATCCATCATTTTCTCTACAGCCTCCTGATACTCCTTCCTCGTTAATTCATTTACTGCTTCTGCATTCCATTTTTTAACCCGCCGCCGTTGCCTTATCTTCTTGAAACGAACATTACATTTCATAACAACTAAATTGTGGTCTGGGTCCGCATCCGCTCTTGGGGGACTGTGCGAATTTATCACACTGTTCGTAAACCTGTGCCTAACCATAATATAATCTAACTGATACCTTTCTGAGTCACCTGGCATTTTCCATGTATACCTACGCCTTTTGTGGTGTCTAAACCATGTGTTAGTGATGACTAACCCCTGTCTCCTGCAGAATTCAATTGCTTTCTCCCCGCCTTCATTCCTCGTGCCCAAGGCATAGTCCCCCACCTCCCCACCATCTCTTCCTTCGCCTACCGTCGCATTCCAATCCCCCATCACTATCAAATGTTTTCCTGCAGTAACACTCGCGATGATATCCTCTAACTCATCAGACATCCTATCGACTTCTTCCTCCTTGTGGTTGCTCGTTGTCATGAATACCTGAACAATGACCAAGTTCGTCGGCTCTGCTTTAATCTCTACGAGTAAAATTCTATCTGTCGCTTGCTCTATGTTGACTACGCTTCTTCCTACCCCTTTATTTAAAATTACGGCAACCCCTCGTTGGTTCTCGTCCCCGCCGCTGTATATCACTCTATAATTGTCACTCCAGTAATCCCCGCTATCCTTCCATCTCCCCTCGCAGAAACCTAAAGCATTTATATTACCTCTTTCCATCTCTCGCTTAAAATTTTCTAATTTGCCTCTCCTCAACATTGTCCTGATGTTCCAGGTTCCTATTCTAACTACTTTCGCCGTCTTCTGAGTCTTCTGTCCTGCTGCAGTTATTTCTTCCCTGCAAGGGTTTCGTGGGATGACGACCGCGGAAGCCTTGCCTCTCCCGCTGCCGGGCACGACACACGGCCTCTTGGGCCTTGTCCCGTAGTTACAGGACTTATATTATCTACAATAATATATAACAAAACAGGCAAAAACGTCCTGATTGTATTCTATATTCCTCTTGATTAGTGATCTCATTACTGCAATGGCATCACGCGTACCTCTTCTCTTCCTAAACCCAAACTGATCATCCCCTAAGTAATCATTTGCCTTACTCTCTATTCTTTTGTTGATGATCCTGAGAATAACTTTATCTGTGCGGGATATCACACTTATTGTTCTGTAATCCTCACATGACGAAGCCTTTCCCTTTTTTGGAATAGGAACTAACACCGGTCTCACAAAATCTTCCGCCCAGATTCCTTCTTCATAGATACTACGAATCAGTCCATATAGGGCCTTCTTCCGGCATTTTTCTAAACATTTCCACAGTTCTACAGGTATGTTGTCCACCCCCGCCGCCTTATTTGCTTTCATCTCCTTTAATGCCCTTTCTATTTCATCGTCGAGTATGCCAGGACCTAAGCTATCTTCTTCTACGTCATTTTCCTTTTCTTTGTCTAACCTTGTCGGCCTAAGTAATTTACAATACAGTGTTTCTATATATTCCTTCCATCTCTCTTGGATATTTCCTGGTTCAACTTTTATCTTACCCCACTTATCTTTTACTGTTAGCACAGATCTTGCCTTCTTACTTACCGATAATAAATTAATCTTGCTGAATAGAGCACCAATTTCACCCGTCTTCAGTAAACTTTTCATATCCTCGCATTGCGTTTTCCACCATTTTCCTTTTGCTTTATTTGTGGCCGTTCTCAATTTATTTTTTATCTCTTTGTACTTCATTTTGCCTAACTCTGTGTTTGCATTCTTCCATCTTCTTCACTCATCCATCTTTGCAATCATCTCATCAGTGACCCATGGTTTCCTTATTCTTTTCCCATTAACGGTTTTTTAGTGTCTTTTGCTGCTTCCGATATCCCTTGCTTGATACATTCCCATTTTTCTTCGATTGTGCTCAATTCTTTACTGTCATCCATTATTTTCTCTACAGCCTGCTGATACTCCTTCTTCGTTAATCCATTTAATGCTTCTAAATTCCATTTCCTAACCCACCGCCCTTGCCCTATCTTCTGGAAACGGAATTTATCTTTCATAACAACTAAATTGTGGTCAGAGTCCGCATCCGCTCCTGGGAAACTGTGCGAATTTATGACACTGTTCGTAAACCTGTGCCTAACCATAATATAATCTAACTGATACCTTTAAGTCCCATGGCATATTCCATTTTAATCCATTTAACGCCTCTACGTTCCATTTCCTAACCCGCCGCTTAATAATATATATATATATATATATATATATATATATATATATATATATATATATATATATATATGGTAATCTACCAATTAAGGTATGTCTTTGGATGGACACAACTATCAAATAAACATTTCGTTTCTCTAAACACAACCAAATCCAGCAACCTAATCTACATCATGTCCCTCTTCATCTCTGTTTTTTTATTTCCTCCCTTCATACCGTCCAACATCCCTATCATGTTCCTGCACTTACATTGCTTGCCCAACATTCTCCCATCAATTACCTTCTTCAACATTCCACTACCGCTCAATACGCCTTTTTTCCATTTTTCCTGCCTCCATACGATTTCTCTTAACAAACCCCTCTCCTCATCCACCACCTCTAGTACTTTCTCATTTTTTTTCCTTTCGGTCCATTTCACCTTCTCCATTCTTCTCCACTCCCACATTTCAAAAGCCTCCAATCTACGCTATCCTCCTTCTTCAGTGACCACTTTTCCCAGCCGTACATAGCTACGCTCCATATCAGAGTTTTTACGAGTCTTGTCTTAACATCCCTACTCAACGTCCCCGTCATTAACTCCCTCCTCCCTGAGAAAGCCAGCTTGCGTAGCGCAATTCTTCTCCTTAAGTCCCTACCACTTTGATCGTATTGGGCCAAAACACTTTCGAGGTATGTAAACTGCTCTATCTGCTCTATTCTTTCCCCACCTATTTTAATATTTAGCTGAGCCTTTTTCTTTCTTGAAAATCGTATAACCATTCTTTATATTAATATTGATTCTCATCCCATATTTATCGCACTGAACTTCCAATTCTTTGAGCAATGCTTGCAACTTCTTGGCGCACTGAGAACCCAACGCTTGGTCATCACTAATCCTAAACAATTTTACGAATTCCCCTCCGGCTTTCATTCCTACCTCCAGTTCTTTGCATGCCTCTTTAATCATTTCCTCCACATATACGTTGAACCGCACCGGTGACAATGTGTCCATTAGCAGGATAGACCTAGATTGGAGGATTTTGAAGTGTGGGTGTGGAGAAGAATGGAGAAGGTGAAATGGACCGAAAGGAAAACAAATGAGGAAATACTAGAGATGGTCGGTAAGGAGAGGGGTTTGTTGAGAGAAATCGTATGGAGGCAGGAAAAATGTTTGAAAGGCGTATTGAGCTGTAGTGGAATGTTGAAGAAGGTAATTGAGGGGAGAATGTTGTTGAAGCGGTGTAAGGGCAGGAACATGATAGGGATGTTGGACGGTATGAAGGGAGGAAAGAAAAAAACAGAGATGAAGAGGGACCTGATATAAATTAGGTTGTTAGGTGGGGAGTCACTAAATGTTTATTTGGTAGTTGTGTCCATCCAAAAAACCTACCTTAAACGGTAGATTAGCTAATAGTAATTATATATATATATATTTTATTTATTAGGTAATCTACCGGTTAAGGTAGGTTTTTGGATGGACACAACTATCAAATAAACATTTTGTGACTCTCCACCTAGCAAAGAAATCTATATCAGGTCCCTCTTCATCTCGGTGTACTTCTTTCCTCCCTTCATCCCGTCCAATATCCCTATCCTGTTCCTACCCTTACCTCGCTTGCCCAACATTCTCCCCTCTATTACCCTCTTCAACATTCCACTACCGCTCAATACGCCTTTCATCCATTTTTCCTGCCTCCATAGGATTTCTCTCAACAAACCCCTCTCCTTTAACACCATTTCCAGTACTTCCTCATTTGTTTTCCTTTCGGTCCATTTCACCTTCTCCATTCTTCTCCACACCCACATTTCAAAAGCCTCCAATCTACGTCTATCCTCCTGCTTCAGCGACCACGTTTCCGCGCCGTACATAGCTACGCTCCATATCAGAGTTTTTACGAGTCTTGTCTTAACATCCCTACTCAACGTCCCCGTCATCAACTCCCTCCTCCTTGAGAAAGCCTCCTTGCCTAGCGCAATTCTTCTCCTTACGTCCCTACCTATATATATATATCAATAATTAACTGCAATTTTTTCATTTCGCGGGCTTGGAGGGTCCGATTGTCAAACTTTTTTTATTATATTGGTATACTTGCCCCTGAAGTATGATGAATCTTTCAGCTGTTTTCATTTTGGAGTTTTCTGTGACAGCCACCAAGGATAGACGTGTTTTATGAGCTCGGCGATTTTCGTTTGTTTAGAGAAATGGATCAAAGAATTTTGTATCAAATTTTGCATTAAAAATTAAATAAAGTGTCACAAACTGTGTGAAATGTTAACATAGGCCTATGTTGAGTCTGCTTTGAGTAAATCAAGAGTTTGCGAGTGTTTTAAGCGTTTCCAAGAAGTCCGTGAAGACCTTGAAGATGACGAACGCCCTCGACGCCTCAGAACATCAACAATAAATGAAAACGTGGAAAAAGTCAAGGAAATGGTTATGAAAGATCGCCGATTCACAATTAGAGAGGCCGCTGATGATGATGGCATATCGATTGGATTATGTCATGACTTTTTTCCAATTTTTGGGTATAAAACCCGTGGCAGCCAAATTCGTTCCAAAAAGACTTTTGCACCACGTCAAAGTACCCGCTCACATTGCATTTCTTGTTCGTGAATTTTTGGCCAAAAATAATACTGTAACGATACCCCAGTCTCCATATTCACCAGATATGAATTCGTGTGACTTTTTCATATTTTCATAACTTAAGAGAACCTTGAAGGGCCGTCGTTTTACAGATATAGATGACATTAAAAGCGCATCGCTGAAATAGCTAAATGCTATCTCAAAGATCGAGTTTGAGAAGTGTTTCGGGAATTGCAAGAATCGCTGGCACAAGTACATAATCTCCAGTGGGTACTACTTTGAAGGTGACAACATCACTGTATGTGAATAAATAAATTTTATTCTATGATAATTTAACATTCCCGTTAATTTTTGAACACACCTCGTATATTAAATATAAATAAATAAATATATATATATATATATATATACCACCTTGATCAAAAAGTTCCCGGAATAACCACCGTGTGGCGCTCCCATCGTTCCGATTTCAGTTCTGTTTTTTTGTTAAATTGGTACATCTGTTGTTGATATTCCCTTTAAATCTTAGTGTCATAACTTGACATTTGCAAAAGTTACGTAGCCAAGAGTACATCTATCTCTGTGTGTGTTGGCGATTTTTTACAATTGCAGAAATGGATTTAAATTTGCAACAACGAACTTGTATTAAATTTTGCGTAAAAAACGGATTTAGGGCGCACGGACGTTGGAAATGTTGGAAAAGTGTTTCGGCAACGATTCTCTAAAAAAAACGGTCGTTTACCAGTGGCACGAGTGGTTCAGAAGTGGTCGTGAGTCAATCGAAGATGATGAACGCATGGCAGACCATCGACATCGAAAGTCGGTGAAAAAATTGATAAAGTAAAAGAAATGTTGGTCAATAACCGCAAATTAACCATAAGAGAAATAGCGGAGGACTTGAACATTGCCTATGGATCCGCCCAAGACGTTGTGGTTAATGATTTGGGTTTCCGTCGTGTAGGAGCAAAGTTGGTGCCAAAAGACCTCAATTTCATGCAAAAAAGAGACCGTGTTGACATCGCAAAAGACATGATTTGCGAGGCTGAATCCGATCCCACATTCATCAAAAGGATCATTACTGGAGACGAGACGTGGGTTTATGAGTATGACACGCAATCCAGACATCAGGCAAGTGAATAGCGTTCACCAAATGAGCCGAGACCAAAAAACCACGTCGTTTTCAGTCAAAAAAGAAGGCAATGCTGATTTTTTTCATGGATTACAACGGTGTAGTGCATCATGCATTTTTGCCAGAAGGCCAGACAGTAAACAGAGAGTATTATTTGGGCGTTATGAGAGGTTTGCGTGAAGCAATTCGCCGAAAGAGACCAAAAATCGTCGCACAGTGCGGCGAGACCTTCGCACAGTGCTATCATTATTCGTAATTTTTTGACGAAAAATGCAACAAATACCATCCAACAGCCACCGAATTCACCTGATTTGGCTCCCTGTGACTTCTTTCTGTTCAATAGAGTTAAAAAACCATTACGGGGAACGGGTTTTAGCAGCCGAGAGGAAGTAATGGAAAAATCTCAGGAAGCACTGATGGACATACCGAAAACCGAGTATAAAAAATGTTTCGAGGATTGGAACAAGCGCTGGCATAAGTGTGTTGCAGTCGATGGGGATTACTTTGAAGGGGACAATATAGAGTTAGATGAATAAACTTGTCTTTTTAATTTTCTGATTAAATTCCGGGTAATTTTTGATCAAGGTAGTATATATATATATATATATATATATATATATATATATATATATATATATATATATATATATATATATTTATTTTAATAGGTAATCTACCGGTTCAGATAGGTTTTTAGATGGACACAACTATCAAATAAACATTTTGTGACTCCCCACCTAGCAAAATAATCTATATCAGGTCCCTCTTCATCTCGGTGTACTTCTTTCCTACCTTCATCCCGTCCAACATCCCTATCTTGTTCCTACCCTTACCTCGCTTGCCCAACATTCTCCCCTCTATTACCCTCTTCAACATTCCACTACCGCTCAATACGCCTTTCATCCATTTTTCCTGCCTCCTTTGGATTTCTCTCAACAAACCCCTCTCCTCCCCACCATTTCTAGTACTTCCTCATTTGTTTTCCTTTCGGTCCATTTCACCTTCTCCATTCTTCTCCACACCCACATTTCAAAAGCCTCCAATCTACGTCTATCCTCCTGCTTCAGCGACCACGTTTCCGCGCCGTATATAGCTACGCTCCATATCAGAGTTTTTACGAGTTTTGTCTTAACATCCCTACTCAACGTCCCCGTCATCAACTCCCTCCTCCTTGAGAAAGCCTCCTTGCCTAGCGCAATTCTTCTCCTTACGTCCCTACTACTCTGACCGTATTGGTCCAAAACACTTCCGAGATATGTAAACTGCTCTACCTGCTCTATTTTTTTCCCCGCCTATTTTAATATTTAGCTTAGCCTTTTTCTTTCTGGAAAATCGCATAACCTTTGTGTTATTAATATTTATTCTCATCCCATATTTATCGCACCGAACCTCCAATTCACTCAGCAATGCTTGCAACCCCTTGGCTTACTGAGCAACTAATGCTTGGTCATCAGCAAACCAAACCGATTTTACGAATTGCCCTCCGACTTTCATTCCTACCTCCAGTTCTTCCCATGCCTCTTTAATCATTTCCTCTACATATACGTTGAACAACACCGGTGACAATGGACAAGCCTGCCTTACACCTCTTCCTAACACTGCCCATCCGGACTCTCCGTTCCCCACTCGCACCTGAGCAGTCTGAGACATGTACAGGTTGAGGATCAGTCTCCTGTCCCTCCAATCCATTCCTATTTTCTGCAATACACGCATTAATTTTTCCCAATTCACTCTATCAAACGCTTTTTCGAAATCTACAAAACAGGCAAAAACGTCCTGATTGTATTCTATATTCTTCTCGACTAGTGATCTCATTACTGCAATGGCATCACTCGTACCTCTTCCTTTTCTGAACCCAAACTGATCATCCCCTAAGGAATCATTTGCCTTACTCTCTATCCTTTTGTTGATGATCCTGAGAATAACTTTAGATGCGTGGGATATCAAACTTATTGTTCTGTAATCCTCACATCACGAAGCTTTTGCCTTTTTTGGAATAGGAACTAACACCGATCTCACAAAATCTTCCGGCCAGATGCCTTCCTCATTGATACTACGAATCAGTCCATAAATGGCCTTCTTCCCACCATTGCCTAACCAATTCAACATTTCTACAGGAATATTGTCCACCCCCACAGCCTTATTTGCTTTCATCTCTTTTAATGCCCTTTCTATTTCATCGTCGAGTATGCCTGGACCAGAGCTATCTTCTTCTACGTAATGTTCCTTTACTATGTCTAACCTTGTCGGCCTAAGTTCTTTACCATACAGTGTTTCTATATATTCCTTCCATCTCTCTTGGATTTTTTTTGGTTCAACTATTATCTTACCCCATTTATCTTTAACTGTTAGCACAGATCTTGCCTTCTTACTTCCCGATAATAACTTAACCTTGCTGTTTAGAGCACCAATTTTACCCTTCTTCTGTAAACTTTCCATATCCTCGCATTGCGTTTTCCACCATTCTTCTTTTGCTTTATTTGTGGCCCTTCTCAATTTATTGTTTAACTCTTTGTACTTCATTTTGCCTAACTCTGTGTTTACATTCTTCCATCTTCTTCTCTCATCTATCTTTGCAATCATCTCATCCGTTACCCATGGTTTCCTTATCCTTTTCCCGTTAATAGTTCCTATAGTGTCTTTAGCTGCTTCCAATATACCTTTATTTATAAATTCCCATTTTTCTTCGATGGTACTCAGTTCTTTACCGTCATCCATCATTTTCTCTAATGCCTCCTGATACTCCTTCCTCGTTAATTCATTTACTGCTTCTAAATTCCATTTTTTAACCCGCCGCCCTTGCCTTATCTTCTTGAAACGAACATTACATTTCATAACAACGAAATTGTGGTCAGAGTCCGCATCCGCTCCTGGGAAACTGTGCGAATTTATCAAACTGTTCTTAAACCTGTGCCTAACCATAATATAATCTATCTGATACCTTTCTGAGTCACCTGGCATTTTCCATGTATACCTACGCCTTTTGTGGTGTCTAAACCATGTGTTAGTGATGACTAACCCCTGTCTCCTGCAGAATTCAACTGCTTTCTCCCCCGCGTTTATTCCTCGTGCCTAACCCATAGTCCCCCACCTCACCACCATCTCTTCTTTCGCCTACCGTCGCATTCCAATCCCCCATCACTATCAAATATTTCCCTGCAGGAACACTCGCGATTATATCCTCTAACTCATCATACATCCTATCGACTTCTTCCTCCTTGTGGTTGCTCGTTGTCATGAATACCTGAACAATGACCAAGTTCGTCGGCTCTGCTTTAATCTCTACGAGTAAAATTCTATCTGTCGCTTGCTCTATGTTGACTACGCTTCTTCCAACCCCTTTATTTAAAATTACGGCAACCCCTCGTTGGCTCTCGTCCCCGCCGCTGTATATTACTCTACAATTGTCAATCCAGTAATCCCTGCTGTCTTTCCATCTCACCTCGCAGAGGCCTAAAACTTATATGTTAACTCTTTCCATTTCTCGCTTAATATTTTCTAATTTGCCTCTCCTCAACATTGTCCTGACGTTCCAGGTTCCTATTCTAACTTCTTCTGCTTTCTTCTGAGTCTTCTGTCCTGCTGGAGTTATTTCTTCCTTGCAAGGGTTTCGTGGGATGACGACCGCGGAATATATATATATATATATATATATATATATATATATATATATATATATATATATATATATGATTTCTTTGAAGTAACACGGAAGTGTTGAATAAAAAACTTAGACAGTAACACAGAGCACGAGAACACATAAAAAGAACAGTTACCGTAATATCCACCTTTTCCCCGCTCCGCTTTCTCCCCCTCCATATACCCCTCCTTCACGCCTCCCCCACTGCCTTTTTTTCCCCTCTCCCTCGTCCCATACTCTCTCTGCACCGCGTACCCTTTTCCTTAGTCATTTCTTATCTTCCGAAGAAGACGGAGCTCAAGTCCGTCGAAATTATCAAGATATTATCGTGAGGGTTCTTTTTATGTGTTCTCGTCCTGTGTGTTACTGTCTAAGTTTTATATATATACATATATATATATATATATATAAAACTTAGAAAGCAACACACAGCACGAGAACACATAAAAAGAACACTCACACAATAATCTCTGGATAATTTCGATGGATTCGAACTCCGTCTTCTTCGGAAGACACGATATGACTGAGATATATGGGTAGTTGGTGCAGAGAGAGAAGGGGACAAGGGAGAGGGGGAAAAAGGTAGCGGGGGAGGGGTGAAGGAGGGGTATGTGGAGTGGGAAAGAGAAGCCCTACGGGAGCAGAGATAGAATAGTGAGAATGCTGAAATAGTAACAAGCGACACAGAAGACTAACAAATCATCCACAGATACCACAACACCCATTACCAAAACGTCAACTCACAAAGTAACACATAAGGGTTCGACGAGTAAAACCCAGGACAAGAATGAAAAAATGTGTGTGAATAAATAAATTGTCCCACCATCTCGCATGAAAGAAATCCACTCCCATCAACACCAGCCCCCTCCCACCCATTTAGTGAACGACATTGAGACCCGGATGTTGATAGGCTTTACACAGCCATATAAATGCCATTTTCATTGTTTTTAATTTTAAAGGGTTATCGAATGGGGGAAGGGATGCTAGAACGGAAACATTGTAACAGTGGTTAAAGGGGATGTTGTGGTGGGAGACATCTTTCGGGATGGGAAGACCCGCGGACTGCGAAGAGGGATTACATGAAGCGCGATAATTTTTCACCCTGAGGTTCAGGGGTGTAGAGCACTGGCCTATATAAAATGCCGGGCAGAGTTTCAAGTCAGAAGATAGATTACATTCAGAGATGTGCATGAGGAGTGGGGGAAGGGCGGGAGAGAGTTTAAAGGTGGGATGGAGAGGGGTGGAGTGGTGAAAATAGGACAAGTGTAGCATCTTGGTCGCAAGCACGGAGTGGGTGTGATTCTGGGGGTGGGAGGGGTTTGTAAAGAGGCTTGGTGGATTTGAGGAGTTCTGATAGGTTGGCGGGCCGTTTGAAGGTAACAGAAGGGCATTTAGGAAGAAGGTTGGACGAAACGTTGTGATTTTTGAGGATGGGGTACAGGTTTTTGAGGAATAATTTAAGGAACTGGATGTCAGGGAAGTAAAGGGTTCGTCCGGAAAATAAGTGTACTGAGCTCAGGAAAAAAATTTATTGCACTTTTACATATCTTAAGCTAATATTCCTCAAAATAGGACCCTTGTGAGTCGATACACTGGTTCCAACGGCATTCCCATTCCTGGAACTCTCCAGCGAAGGCATCATTGGGAACCTCTCGAAAACACGTCGTCACGGCCTCTTTGACGGCGTCCAAAGTCCCGTATCACGTTCCTTTCAAACTTCTCTTTATCTTCGGGAACAGAAAAAAGTCCGGAGGTGCCAAGTCCGGGCTGTAGGGTGGGTGTGGCAGCGTTGCCAAGCCGTGCTTGGCCAAAAAGTCCAACACGACAAGTGCGGTGTGAGACGCCGCATTGCCGTGATGCAGCCGCCAGATGTTTTTGATCGCTGGCCGGACGCGGGTGACTCGTTTTCGTAGCCTTTCGAGCACTTGGACGTAAAATGCAGCATTTACAGTTTATCGTTCAGGTACAAATTCGTAGTGGACGACTCCCCTTTTGTCAAAAAAGACAATGAGCATCGCCTTCATCCGAGATTTGCTCATGCGAGCTTTCTTTTGACGGGGTGATGATGGGGTGTGCGACTCCGTAATTTGTCTCTTCGACTCCGGGTCGTACTCATAGACCCACGTCTCGTCACCCGAAACAACTTTCTCTAAAAAATGTGGATAATTTTTGCAGTGATCCGAGGGTTGTGTCGCGATTTCCAAACGATTGAGTCTTTGATCATCACTGAGCACTTTCGGCACCAACTTTGCTCAAATCTTTTGTATCTGTAATTGGTCCAAATTAATCTGTTGCACTATTGTTTTTGGCACATTACACTGCTCTGCTATCATCCGAACACTAAGACGACGATCAGAGTTCAGTACATTGCGAACTTTTCGCACATTTTCGTCGGTGAGTGTCGTTGATGGGCGTCCAGGCCGTGGTTCGTCGTCGACCTCTTCTCTGCCCTCCACGAACATCTTGTGCCACCGAATGATCATGTTTCTGGACATGGCTGACTCCCCGTAAGCCTAGTTAATCAAACCGACAGTTTCGGTTGACTATTTTCCAAGCTTTACCGCAAATTTGATGGAATAACGCTGCTCCAAAAACTTCGGCATCGCGTTCCGTGACGTGGGTCGAGCGTGGAGGTTCACGTTAACAGAGTTCCTCACTACACCACAGCTCAGAATCCGACTGCCTTTTTCAGCGTCGCTTGCCAATATAGTCCCCTCCAATCGCAGCCCGTCAGAGCGATACTGGGCGCGCCTGGAGCGGTGGGAAAAAATATGTACACTTATTTTTTGGACGAACCCTGTAGGTGGTACATATTGAGAGAGGGTGGGAGTATGTGGTTGAGGGCGGATTGGGGGTATAGGATTGTTTTAGGATTTTTTTGTGAAGGAGAGAATGTGGGTATCCCGGTTGGAGGAGGGAATGGTGAAGGTTGTTGAGGTATTTGTTGAGGGATTCGGAATGGTTCCAAATGCGGTGCCCGCGGATAAAGAGGGAGTAGGTGAGAGAGCGTTTGGTGTGGTAGGGTTGGCAGCTGTTAAAGTGAAAGAAAGAGATGAGGAATCATTGAGTTGGGAGATGAAGGAATCGAGAGAGTCTGTTGTGTGGCCAGAGTAGAAAGATGTCATCAGGTTTTAGAGAATAGCTGGAAAGGAACTTCTCTTCCAGGACGCCGAGGTGGAGGTTAGCGTATGACCGGCTGAATCTACTTCCCATGGCACAGCCCTTGATTTGGAGGTAAAAATTGTCGTTAAAAGAAAAAGAGTTACGGGTGAGGATGATGTTAGAAAGGTCAATGAGAAAATCGGTGCTTGGAGTTTGAGGGCTAGAGAGTTTGGAGAGGAAGTGGTGTAGGGAAGCAAGGCCTTCTTCGTAAGGAATGGAGGTGTATAGGGATGTGCCGTCAATTGTGGCCATAATAATCTTGGTGTCAAAAGGGAGGGGATTGAGGGGATCAGATTGAGGAAGTGACAGGTATCTTTGACGTAGGAGGGTAACGAGTGAACTAAAGGTTGGACATAGTGGTCGACGAAGGCGGAAATTCTTTCGGTCGGGTGGTTGTGGGAGAAGACCATAGGCAGCCCTGGGTTTTCTGGTTTGTGTATCTTTGGGAGGATATAGAAGTGGGGGGTATTTGGATAGGAAGGTAAAAGGAGGGATATGTCTCCGAAGGATAGGTTTTCATTAGGGCCGTTGTCGCGGGGGAAAACGATAATTTCGTCGAACGTTTCGTCCAACCTTCTTCCTAAATGCCCTTCTGTTACCTTCAAACGGCCCGCCAACCTATCAGATCTCCTCAAATCCACCAAGCCTCTTTCCAAATCCACTCCCAACCTCAGAATGACACCCACTCCGTGTTTGAGAGCAAGATGCAAAACTTGTCCTATTTTCACCCTCTCCATCCCACCTTTTCACTTTTAAACCTTTTAACGGAAGAAGACGGAGTTCGAGTCGGTCGATATTATTCAGATATTATTGTTAGTGTCCTTTTTATGTGTTCTCGTGCTGTGTGTTGCTGCCTTAGATTTTTATTCAACACTTCCCTTTTACTTCGAAGAAATCATCTATATATATATATATATATATATATATATATATATATATATATATATATATATATATATATATATATATATATATATATATATATTCCTCCCCTGGACTACAACCTTGTCGTGGTGGAAAGGGCTTGTGTGTTCCGATGACCCCTAGAGCTGTGCTGGCGGGTGTAATAATAATTACTCCTGGAAGGGTCACCCATGCCATATAGGTCGAAGGTTAGGAGCCAGACGAAAGGTAGTCCACGCAGCGGCTGTTCCTCAGTGAGGCGGCTGCAATGGCGTCTGGCCCCAGTGGGGCGGCCATTAAGTGATAGTGTAACGTTAAAAACACTATTGAGGAAGGCAACGGGAAGCCACCTCAAATATTATTCCCAAGATCTTTATGAAGGAGAGTATAGAGAAATTGAGTCCTGGCAACTGCGAGACTCGGTCCAAGGGGCCGTGTGTCGTGCCCGGCAGCGGGGGAGGCAAGGCTTCCGCGGTCGTCATCCCACGAAATCCTTGGGGGAGAGAAATAATAGCAGCAGAACAGAAGATGCAGAAGAAGACGAAAGTAGTTAGAATAAGAACCTGGTACGTCAGGTCAATGTTGAGGAGAGGCAAATTAGAAAATATTAAGCCAGAGATGGAAAGAGGTAATATAGATGTTTTAGGTCTCTGCGAGGTGAGATGGAAGGATAGCGGGGATTACTGGAGTGACAATTATAGAGTGATATACAGCGGCGGGGACGAGAGCCAACGAGGGGTTGCCGTAATTTTAAATAAAGTGGTAGGAAGAAGCGTAGTCAACATAGAGCGAGCGACAGATAGAATTTTACTCGTAGAGATTAAAGCAGAGCCGACGAACTTGGTCATTGTTCAGGTATACAAGCCACCGAGCAACCACAAGGAGGAAAAAGTCGATAGGATGTACGATGTGTTAGAGGATATCATCGCGAGTGTTCCTGCAGGGAAACATTTGATAGTGATGGAGGATTGGAATGCGACGGTAGGGAAGGAACAGATGGGGGTGAGGTGGGATACTATGGGTTGAGCACGAGGAATGAACGCGGGGAGAAAGCAATTGAATTCTGCAGGAGACAGGGGTTAGTCATCACCAACACATGCTTTAGACACCACAAAAGGCGTAGGTATACATGGAAAATGCAAAGTGACTCAGAAAGGTATCAGTTAGATTATATTATGGTTAGGCACAGGTTTAAGAACAGTGTGATAAATTCGCACAGTTTCCCAGAAGCGGATGCGGACTCTGACCACAATTTAGTTGTTATGAAATGTAACGTTCGTTTCAAGAAGATAAGGCAAGGGCGGCGGGTTAGGAAATGGAATTTAGAAGCATTAAATGGATTAACGAGGAAGGAGTATCAGCAGGTTGTAGAGAAAACAATGGGTGACGATAAAGAACTGAGTACTATCGAAGAAAAATGGGAATGTATCAAGAAAGGGATATTGGAAGCCGCTAAAGACACTATAGGAACCGTTAACGGGAAATGGATAAGGAAACCATGGGTAACGGATGAAATGATTGCAAAGATGGATGAGAGGAGAGGATGGAAAAATGTAAACACAGAGTTAGGCAAAATGAAGTACAAAGAGTTAAACAATTAATTGAGAAGGGCCACAAATAAAGCCAAAGAAGAATGGTGGAAAACGCAATGCGAAGATATGGATAATTTACAGAAGAAGGGTGAAATTGGTGCTCTATACAGCAAGGTTAAGTTATTATCGGGAAGTAAGAAGGCAAGATCTGTGCTAACAGTTAAAGATAAGTGGGGTAACATAATAGTTGAACCAGGAAAAATCCAAGAGAGATGGAAGGAATATATAGAAACACTGTATGGTAAAGAATTTAGGCCGACAAGGTTAAACATAGAAAAGGAACATGACGTAGAAGAAGATAGCTTAGGTCCAGGCATACTCGACGATGAAATAGAAAGGGCACTAACGGAGATGAAAGCAAATAAGGCCATGGGGGTGGACAACATTCCTGTAGAAATGTTGAAATGGTTAGGAAAAGGTGGAAAGAAGGCCATATATGGACTGAT
This sequence comes from Hetaerina titia, assembly GCA_037158775.1. Taxonomy (NCBI): domain Eukaryota; kingdom Metazoa; phylum Arthropoda; class Insecta; order Odonata; family Calopterygidae; genus Hetaerina; species Hetaerina titia. The sequence continues at coordinate 120,006,284 of CM073773.1, forward strand.
TCCTAGTATCTATGAGGAAGGAATCTGGCCGGAAGATTTTGTGAGCTCGGTGTTAGTTCCTATTCCACAAAAGGCAAAGGCTACGTCATGTGAGGATTACAGAACAATAAGTTTGATATCCCACGCAGCTAAAGTTATTCTCAGGATCATCAAAAAAATGATAGAGAGTAAGGCAAATGATTACTTTGGGGATGATCAGTTTGGGTTTAGGAAAGGAAGAGGTACGCGTGATGCCATTGCAGTAATGAGATCACTAATCGAGAGGAATATAGAATACAATCAGGAGGTTTTTGCCTGTTTTGTAGATTTCGAAAAAGCGTTTGATAGAGTGAATTGGGAAAAAGAAATGCGTGTATTGCAGAAAATAGGAATGGATTGGAGGGGCAGGAGACTGATCCGCAACCTGTACATGTCTCAGACTGCTCAGGTGCGAGTAAGGAACGGGGAGTCCGGATGGGCAGCGTTAGGAAGAGGTGTAAGGCAGGGTTGCCCATTGTCACCGGTACTGTTCAACGTATATGTAGACGAAATGATTAAAGAGGCATGGGAAAAACTGGAAGTAGGAATGAAAGTCGGAGGGGAATTGGTAAAATCGGTTAGGTGTCCTGATGACCAAGCATTAGTTGCTCAGTCATCCAAGGGGTTGCAAGCATTGCTGAGTGAATTGGAGGTTCAGTGCGATAAATATGGGATGAGAATCTATATTAATAAAACAAAGGTTATACGATTTTTCAGAAAGAAAAAAGCCAAACTAAATATTAAAATAGGCGGGAAAAAAGTAGAGCAGGTAGAAAAGTTTACATATCTCGGAAGTGTTTTGGACCAATACGGTCAAAGTAGTAGGGACGTAAGGAGAAGAATTGCGCTAGGCAAGGAGGCTTTCTCAAGGAGGAGGGAGTTGATGACGGGGACGTTGATTAGAGATGTTAAGACAAGACTCGTAAAAACTCTGATATGGAGCGTAGCTATGTATGGTGCGGAAACATGGTCACTGAAGCAGGAGGATAGACGTAGATTGGAGGCTTTTGAAATGTGGGTATGGAGAAGGATGGAGAAGGTGAAATGGACCGAAAGGAAAACAAATGAGGAAGTACTGTAGATTGTGGGTGAGGAGAGGGGTTTGTTGAGAGAAATCCTATGGAGGCAAGAAAAATGGATGAAAGGCGTATTGAGCGGTAGTGGAATGTTGAAGAAGGTAATAGAGGGGAGAATGTTGGGCATGCGAGGAAAGGGTAGGAACAGGATAGGGATGTTGGATTGGATGAAGGGAGGAAAGAAGTACACAGAGATGAAGAGGGACCTGATTTAGTTTAGGTTGCTGGATTGGGTTTTGTTTGGAGTTACAAAATATTTATTTGATAATTATGTCCATCCAAAAACCTACCTTAACCGGTAGATTACCTAATAAATAAATAAATAAATAAATAAATATATATATATATGGTCCCGCTTAAGGAAATATTTTTACAATGGTGATCTGCTCAAAATCCGCCTTCCCCCAGGTCCAGTGTTCGCCTTTAACGTGTATGTGTTTTCCTATCCCCTTTCTTTTCCCTATTTCTATGTTTGAATGAATATTTGTGCGCCATATTTCGGGCCTTGGTATTTGAATTTATATATATATATATGTGTGTGTGTGTGTGTATAGTGAACATAGAGCAAGCGACAGATATAATTTTACTCGTAGAGATTAAAGCAAAGCCGACGAACTTGGTCATTGTTTAGGTATACATGCCACCGAGCAACCACAAGGAGGAAGAAGTCGATAGGATGTACGATGAGTTAGAGGATCTAATCGCATGTGTTCCTGTAGGGAAATATTTGATAGTGATGGGAGATTGGAATGCGACGGTAGGCGAAAAAGAGATGGGGGTAGGGTGGGGGACTATGGGTTAGGTACGAGGAATGAACGCGGGGAGAAAGAAATTGATTTCTGCAGGAGACATGGGCTAGTCATCACCAACACATGGTTTAGACACCAAAAAAGGCCTAGGTATGCATGGAAAATGCCATGGGACTCAGAAAGGTATCAGTTAGATTATATTATGGTTATCACGATGATTATTACGGCGCGGAAACGTTGTCGCTGAAGCAGGAGGATAGACGTAGATTGGAGGCTTTTCAAATGTGGGTGTGGAGAAGAATGGAGAAGGTGAAATGAACCGAAAGGAAAACAAATGAGGAAGTACTACAAATGGTGGGGGAGGAGAGGGGTTTGATGAGAGAAATCCTATGGAGGCAGGAAAAATGGATGAAAGGCGTATTGAGCGGTAGTGGAATGTTGAAGAGGGTAATAGAGGGGAGGATATTGGACAAGGGAGGAAAGGCCCTATATGGACTGATTTGTAGTATCTTTTAGGAAGGAATCTGGCCGGAAGATTTTGTGAGATCGGTGTTAGTTCCTATTCCAAAAAAGGAAAGCCTTCGTCATGTGAGGATTACAGAAAAATAAGTTTGATATCCCACGCAGCTAAAGTTATTCTCAGGATCATCAACAAAAGGATAGAGAGGAAGGGAAATGATTACTTAGGGGATGATCAGTTTCGGTTTAGGAAAGGAAGAGGTACGCGTGATGCCATTGCAGCAATGAGGTCACTAATTGAGAGAAATATAGAATACAACCAAGACGTTTTTGCCTGTTTTGTAGATTTCGAAAAAGCGTTTGATAGAGTGAATTGGGAAAAATTAGTGCGTGTATTGCAGAAAATAAAAATGGATTGGAGGGACAGGAGACTGATCGGCAACCTGTACATGTCTCAGACTGTTCAGTTGCGAGTGGGGAACGGAGAATCCCGATGGGCAGTGTTAGGGAAGAAGAGTAAGGCAGGGTTGCCCATTGTCACCCGTGCTGTTCAATGTATATGTGGAGGAAATGATTAAAGAGGCATGGGAAGAACTGGAGGTAGGAATGAAAGTCAAAGGGGAATTCGTAAAATCAGTTAGGTTTGCTGATGACCAAGCATTAGTTGCTCAGTCAGCCAAGTGGTTGCAAGCATTACTGAGGGAATTGGAGTTTCAGTGCGATAATAATGGGCTGAGAATCAGTATTAATAAAACAAAGGTTATGCTATTTTTCAGAAAGAAAAAAGAAAAGCTAAATATTGAAAAAAGGCGGGGAAAGAATAGAGCAGGTAGAGCAGTTTACATATCTCGGTGAAAGTGATAGGGACGTAAGGAGAAGGATTGCGCTAGGCAAGGAGGCTTTCTCAAGGAGGAGGGAGTTGATGACGGGGACGTAGATTAGGGATGTTAAGACAAGGCTCGTAAAAATTCTGATATGGAGCGTAGCTATGTTCGGCAAGGAAACGTGGTCACTGAATCAGGAGGATAGACGTAGATTAGAGGCTTTTGAAATGTGGGTGTGGGGAAGAATGGAGAAGGTGAAATGACCCGAAAGGAAAAACAAACGATGAAGTACTAGAGATGGTTGGTGAGGAGAGGGGTTTGTTGAGAGAAATCGTAGTGGAATGTTGAAGAAGGCAATAGAGGGGAGAATGTTGGGCAAGCTAGGTAGGTACCTATTAAGTTAGGTGGTAGAGCATCCGCCCGGCAAGTGGAAGGCCAGTGGTTCAAATCCCGGATAAGGAAATATTTTTACTTTCGTGATCTGCTCAAAAACCGCCTTCCCCACATGTCCTGTGTTCGCCTTTTATGTGTTTTCCTATCCCCTTTCCTTATACCTATTTCTATGTTTTAATGAATATTTGTGCGCCGTATGGCGGGATTTTCAAGTTTGAATATATATATATATATATATATATATATATATATATATATATATATATATATATATAAACTTGGAAAAGACGCTCTCCGGCGACGCACAAACACTTTCTGTGTTTGAGCACAAACTTTCCGTGCCGTCGAAACGTAAATATCCAATGTAAGTGTCCTTCTTTTATGTTTCTATGTGTGTGGTGTTTTTGTGTTAGTGTTTGTGTGTGTGTGTGTGTATATATATATATATATATATATATATATATATATATATATATATATATATATATATATATATATATATATATCTGCCCGGAAAGTGGAAGGTCCGTGGTTCAAACCCCTGATAAGTAAATATTTTTAAATTTGTGATCTGCTCAATACCGCCTTCCCCACCTTTCCTGTGTTGGTCTTTTGTGTTTTTTTTTATCTCCTGTCCTTATATGTCTATTTCTATGTGCGAAAATAATATATAATGACATATATTTAATATATCCATCCTTTTAATATTCTAACAGCACGATTTGAAAATACGCATTTTGTTATTGAATATATTTGCGTGCGAGTACTTTCTTTCGTTTGATTAACATTTTTGAATGATCAAGCTGTGGCCGTCGAACAAGTGGCATATTAGCCGGTCGCGTGAGTATTTGTCGTTGGGCTCGACACACTTGCGGGTGTGCACTCGTAGAGATTATGCGTGGGCAGAGGGGCCCCGTCGCAAGGAGGCCGAAGGTGAGGCTGGGCCCGTGGGAGTGGCGGTCCCTTCTTTTCCCCCGACGATGCCGTTTAAGATACGCAATATCCGACGCAAACCGCGAAAGGCGAGGTCCTCTGCGTCGATTCCGAACAACATTCTATTAACCTGCTATGTTTCCTCTCGGCTTTCGAATGCGTCATTGCACAAGGAAAAAATGCACGTTTTTTGAAAGATACTTTTAAATGAGGTATGTAATGAGCAAATTCTTCCGCACAGGAGTTGAATTCAGTCATTCGATGTTGATTGTCTGGAACGGGTTTCTAAGCTCAGATACGAGCAGCATTCATCTCGCCGGAGGAGAGCACCGATATACATAAGGATTTCCTTGCTTTCAAATGGTAACTCCGGTTCAGGAGAGATCACTCAGCAATACTCCGCACGTAATTATTAGGTCATACATTTCGTGGTGATGCAGCAAGACCTGCACCCATCTGGGATCCGTATTGCTGCTGGTTGCACCCACTCGCCTGACTTATGACCTCGGTTCAGGTCCCGACGCCAGATGACACTTATTCTTATCTTAGGAATGTATTTTCTTAGAATTTAAGAAATGTGGGCCTGCCTTAACCGATGTTGCAAAATCCTACAACATAATCCCGCAAGGCCCACTTCCGTCAGCTGAATAACGGGTTGCATGCCTGGAAAATTACTCTAGTTGTTTCGATCTATTTTTTATTGTGAAAGGGAAACGTATTAAAAAATAACCAAAGTTTGCGTGTGAATGTTTTCAATGAGTTTGGCTACTTTTGTATTATATTTGCATTTTTCAGAAATACCCAAAAGTTGAAGTTTATTTTCAAAGTTGCTCTAATTAGAATGGCCTTCACTTAAATATGTGATTTTATCCTGTAGAATACGAGAGTCGTATATATAATAGTCGTTTTCATTTTTTTTAAATTTCATCTTTGGGGCAATTATTGAATCTGTAAATATTCTCTTTCACTCTGCCCCGCGAGTCGAAGTTCCAACTTTGATTTTTTGCAGAGAAAACCACGACAGCGTCTTATGAGATTTTTAACTAGCGAGGTGCTCCACAGCTAGAGGTCTCAGTGGCGTGTGAACGATGAATCCCTATTATCTATAGTCCTGAAGCATTTGTTCGTGAAATACGGGAGCTGCGAGACTCCAAACAATTGGCCTTTCGACGTGTCGACGGACAATACCGGACGTATCAGGCGATCGACTAATGGAATCCATGCTCCTCTCCATTTCCCCTGGCCATCGCTAGGCCGCCCCCTGTCGGGGCCCCGCTCCCAGTGGAGGGAGAGGCGAGCGAGGTGTCCTCACTCGTCTCGCAGCGGTGGAGGCCCTCCACGCACTTGCAATCATTCTTCCGTTCGGCCCGCGGATGTCTCTCGCACGCGACGAGGCCACCATCTGCTGGAGGCCGAGGGTCGAATTCTACGTTGGGCGTCGTGAACCCACTCCCTCCCATCACCTTCAGGAAGGGTGGGGTACGTGGACTTCTAGGCAATGGAAAGCATTCTACGCTATCAGCACCATTCTGCAGCAGCAATGACTGCATCATCTTAGGTGGCGTGGATTTATTGCTCTCAAGGCCGGCGAGTCCTGGTGTAATGAAGCATCGGAATCGATAACTAAAGGTGGCCACTGATATTACTAAGCCATGTGGGTCGTATGCAGAAACCAGCTTGTCAAACCCGGTTTCCCCTCGCTCGCCATTGGGTGGGTGAACCTCCCCGGGGTCCTCGGCTTCTGGTTGAGCGATCCTCTTGGCTGAACCCTCGGGCGGATTTTACCCTCAGTATTTCGCGATATTCCAGTTTCGTATTAGGCTTCGAAATATGTTCAAAAGGAAACGGATTATTACATCGCCTAAGGTGTAGTTCATCTCAGACAACGTAATTATCTCTGCTTTTTCTCTTCGAAATCAAAGACATATTTGGCATCACGTCCGATTTTGGAATTTGAGAACCCAGCGCATAAGATATCCCTGAGATGTTTCGCTTGGATAGAGGATGGCGCGAATTGAAAAATGTGAGATGTATGGACAGAGATTTTGGGCTTCAATACACTCGTGCTCACCTTACGCCAAACTCCCGACCACGAATGCCACAGGAGCCCCCTCTCGTGGAAAGCGAAGGAGGAAATGCGAAAGCATCCGGATCTGGGGCAGGCACGGGTGATGATTGTGGTGTATTTCTCCTAAGTCCGAATAAGCAAAGCGGTTTGGAGGTAAAGGACCTCTAAAATCATTCAGCGTGGCCTGCTGCAGGTGGTTGTGTAAGTGAGCCTCTTTTCCTGGGTTCAGCAGTTTAACAAGACTAAGATCTGGCCTGGAGAGGATAGTGGATTTCCGCCACCACCATTTTGGTGTCCTCGGAGGCGAGGCCGATAGGTTGAGGCAGCCCTGGCTGAGGCCGGGCGACCTTTTCCCTGCCCCTCCCCGCCAAACCCTCTCGTTTCGAAGGACCCTCGTGCGTGTTTGCAAACTCGCATAATTAAATATCGATCGGTGATGTCATTTGTCATGGGGGGATGGGGGTGGTGGAATGAGTGGCGGTTTGCCGGGGATGACGGAGGAGGGTTCGGTCTACCCCGGATCCATTGGGTGAGGGTTGGCAAGGAGACCCAAGGGCGGACTGCGGTTCGGCCGCTGTTTTTCGGATATGGGAAACGGAATTTCCGAGGGTCGGGATGTGTGCGACGGCGCCCCATCTCTTCCCCGGCTGCAGCGGCGGTTATCGGGTGGTCGTGCCATCGGAGGGGTTGCCCCCCCCCCTGCGAGCTGGTCCGGCGTGGGTGAGTTTGAGCTCTCAGGAGAGATTAGGATAGTTTGCGGTTGGGATTTCATCTCGGAGAGAGTCCGGGCGGCGGAGAGGGGGAGGAATAATTCGCAGGAGGGGTGACCGCGGAATGTAGGTGAGAGGGAGTGTGGAAACCCGATAATTGCCCCCTTTTCTCGGCTCTCTCCGCCCTTCTTAGCCTCGAGGGTTGTCTGCTGCACCTCTTCCCCTGCGCCTCCTGTGCCATCCAGGGAGATTATCGCTGTTATTATCGGAGGCACCGGGCAGATTGGAGCAATAGCCTTTCGGAACTGTACCCGAGGACTATTACGCATCGTCTTGTGCTTTTCCGAGCACATAGTGGCTGGCATGCCATATCCGCATCACTATGTTCACCTCGCCCTCCTGCGTTCCCCGACTTTGCCAATCGCGGAACATACATACAGCCAAACCCTGGATGGAGAAAAATCCATCCAGGCGGGAATCGAACCCGCGACCTCTCGGTTGGCAGGTGAGGACGTTACCCCGCCGCCACTTCAATTTAATCACCCCGCGCCCCCTCATGCTATCATTAGGCTGTAAATACAACATGCTGCAAAACGTATTCGTATCTAATAAAAGCTTATTTATTGTTTTATTCCTTTATGAATTGATTTACAGAGTATTTTATAGTGTAAGCTTCGTACTGTAGTTCTATTGGGTTTAAGTTTCTCCAAAGGTTTATGAATGTATTTAATGACTGTTTAATTATTTATCGCAATGATTAATATTTTTAGTAACTGCCGGTTAATGTAGGTAGGGTCCGGGTGCAAATGCTAGAGAGCGCATGTATTTTACGGTGGTATCCCAATCCCTACTTAAAGTGCTCAGTGGAGAGCACTTCAAAGGAGTACGCCCTGCGTCGAATGGGACATAGAACTGCCCTTCGGCGCTTTTTTCGTTAAAATTAGGCTAATACTGACGCCGGGTTTCTCTCCACACTTCCTCCTTTACCATCTCTCCTCAATGGCGCAAACGACCTTAGCTGTCGGTGGCCTCCCCTAATGACTACTACTATATGAAAATATAAAGCGAGAGATAGAAAGAGGAAATACAACTACTTTAGGTCTAGGTGAGGTGAGATGGAAGGATAGTGGGGATTACTGGAGTGGTAGTTATAGACGAGGGGTTGCCATAATATTTAATGCAAAGTTAGGAATAAGCATAATCAACCTAGAACAAGCGACTGATAAAAGAATGATGGTACGGGCATGAAGCCAGTGAGCCTAGTCGTAGAAAAGGTAATGACGTAGATAAACATAGATGAAGACCTTGTTTCTGTGCTTGTCGATAACAAGGATGCCCCTAGCCGAGTAATATCGTTTTAAATGAAATTAACTCTCCAGCAGCTCTGGCAAAAGACAAGTTATTCAGGAACTAGTCATATATTATTTTAATGTTATCTTATTGTTCTTTGCCATGTTGAAAGTACATTTAGTTGGCTAATTTCAATATTTCTAATGAACGAATTGGGTTGTGAGAGGTGCTAAATGACAATGGCAGCGGTCAAATAAATCTATTTCTCGGTTGAAGTTATATTTCACTCTTCGAGCCCCATCAAACGTGCAGCCCATAATAATGTCTTCATTACTCCAGCTCTCATCAATAAAACACCAAACGTTACCCCCATACTTTCTCTATACTCGTAGGCTCTGAATCTTTAATAATTCGAAATCCCTCAATAAATATGTCAATAACCTCCATACTTCCCACTCCAAAGTGAATACCCGGCACCCCACCTGTAAACAGTTCCGCGAACACTGCGAAACACAAGAAACATTCCTCCAACAAATAATCTCGCCCTATTTTCAGATGTATTGCCTATTTCCCTGAAATACGAACACATTTTCATGAACCCATTCGAAAGAATCTTTTCCCTATACATAAAAGTTATAAAAATATGTCTAACTATTTCTCTGCATGTCCCTTCGTTGCGTAAAGTTGTCGGGTCAGTATTATCGAACTGCTCCTATCTCGCTCTCTAAATTCCACCACCTCCAAAATCCACATAAAGCCTTTTCCGTGTGATACGGACGGAGTGTATCGTGCCGTCACATCCTTCCCCTCCTGGCAGAGACTGCCCGAGCGGCGGAGGAGTCTGCCGAAATCCCTCTCCATGAGTCTTCACGGGAAATTTGCAATTTGCACATCAAGTCAGCTTACGGAGCATGTTTCTGGGAAAAAGGATTCGGGGTTTGGATGTCGGATGTGTAATTAACCTACTCGTTAGTTTTTCTTATTTAATTTTCATCGGAGGTGCAGCTACTACTCGAGATCACGCACCAGTGCCCTCGTAATAGATTTCAAAGGGCCCATGGGAACGTCGAGAAGAAGCAGCGCCCACCGACCACGCCTCCAACCGCCACACCGCCTTTTACGTCATCACAGCCCTTCTATTGCATCCGCCCGGTCTAGGGAGCCCATCTGCAGCGTCCTCCTCTGTCTGACATAAAGACATGAAGAGAAACAAAAGGAGACCTCTAGAGTAATCCATCTCTTTTGGAGTGTGGTCCGAAATCTATCTGGCTCCCCAGTCACCATTCTCGTCCCAGCGTTCATTGTCGGCCCATGCGGGCACACATACACCGTCCCAGTGGGCGAAAATTCACCTTAACCGGTCATTTAACATATAAGATAAAACCATGATACTCCAAAACACCTCTCATCCGCGTGCGTGTTGTTTGTGAGAAACGAGAAACTTAAGATTTTGAGTAAACTATGCTATAATAGAGGTTACAATGACGGTTGAAGCCGACAGGTAACGGCCCATTTTGAAACTAAGTAAAACTAGGCGGAGGAAAGTTATTACATGAGGAGCACTGCAAGGAACTAAATCTAAGGGACAAAGAACAAAGGGGAATAGGGTTATCAAGGGAAAGAGCAATAAAGCCGGAGGTTTCTGATTTGTAAGCGCCCGACGCGAGAACATGCGAACGGGTCCGTACAGGTGGATTATGCCGGCATACAAACGCGAGATACATCTCCATCTACATCTACATAATACCCCGCAAGCGGCGACGCTTTTCGTTTTATCGTAACAGTTTTCCACGAAACGAGCTGCCCGGCGTTGCACCTTCTCAATTTCCCGAAGGAGGCCTTTTTCACACGGATCCCATACGCTACATGCATATTCTAAATGGGGCCTTACAAGAGCGTGATAACAACGTTCCTTGACCTTGGAGTCACTTCTACCGTCAATGCGTCTAATAAATCCTAATTTTTTATATGCTTGCCCGCAGACTTTACGTATATGGGTCCCCCAAGTTAAGTTTTTCGTGAATGTAACAACTAGGTATTTCACCGAATCAACTACTTCAAGGTCAACTCCAGCTAATTTGTAAACTAATCCCGTGGATCTTTTAAAGAAATTTACCACCGAACATTTATTAAGATTTAAAGGCAATCCCCATTTTGAACACCATTCATTAATGCTATTTAAATCACGTGCTAGAATTAAACGATCCTCATCCCCAGATATCTCCCGATAAATCACTGTGTCATCCGCGAACATCCTTATCTTACTTTTCACTTCGCGGTTCAGATCGTTAACAAAAATCAAGAATAGTAACGGTCCGATAACACTTCCCTGAGGAACCCCCGAGGTTACTCGTACGCAGGTAGAACTAGCGCCGTCAAGGACTACCCTCTGTTCCCGGTCTGAAAGGAAGTCTTCAACCGTATTTATTGCCCACTTGTGTATACCTGGGCCCTTTAATTTATGGATGAGTTTACCATGCGGAACCTTATCAAATGCCTTTTGAAAGTCTAAAAAGATCGCATCCACTTGCCTACCACTCTTACCCGATAAAATTAAGTCATGTGTGAGCAATCCTAATTGGGTCTCGCATGAGCGGGTTTTTCTGAATCCGTGTTGATTGTCATTTAAAAAGTTAATGTTATCAAGATGTCTCATTATGGAACTGACAATTATGTGCTCTAAAATTTTGCAACTTATTGAAGTGAGAGAAATGGGTCTGTAATTGCTGGGGTCCTCCCTGTCACCACTTTTAAAAATAGGCGTTATTTGCGCGGTTTTCCAATTCTTAGGGACTTTGCACTCAGTCAGTGATTTGTTAAATATAAATTCGAGATACGGGGCGATGTTAGGAGCTAAGTGTTTTAGCACCCGAGCTGGTATATTTTCGGGACCCGGGGATTTGTTTGGTTTGATGTCTTTGAGCAATTTGGCAATTCCTTGCTCGTCCACTGTTATTTTTGTCATGAGTTCAGTATATATTGTTTCTTGGAGATACGCGGTGGCTACATCGTTTGTGAAGACGCTCTGGAAGAATTCGTTTAGAATGTTGGCTTTACCCTCACTGTCAGTATGAATGATATTGTTGCAGTCCCTTCAGCAAGCCACGGTTTGTTGACCCCCATTTATTTCCCTAACATATGACCAGAAAGCTTTGGGGTCAGTGTTCAAATACTCGCAGAGTACTTTACGTTTAAAATCTTGCAAAGCGCTACTTAATTGTAATACAAACTAGCATGACGAGGAGAAGGAATAAAACTTAAAATTGTCAGACATAGGAAAGACTCATGGGCGATTTACGTCCTTAGGCAGTGTATAGGTATGCTTACAGTCGATATCTTAATCCCAGATGTCAGATAGCAGAGCATTTCCAGTTTTGCCGAGTTGCGAATGAAGTTCGCGACCTGAGAACGGATGAAGTCCGCGGCGGACGGAAGACGATGAGCGGCACGCACCTCGGCCATCCGCGTGAGGCGGCTAACCAGTAACAACCGCCGGATGCAGATGTTTTGTATTGTTTCCAGGTGTTTCCATATCGTCTTCCGTACTGCAAAAATTGGGCAGGCAAAAAGAAATTTGGGCCGTACGATAGCCGTGAATAGGCGCACCCGGTCCTTATGACTGATCGGGGAGGTCGCCGACGCAAGACATCGGAATTGTTTGACACCAACGGCTTTCGTACGGCAAGAGTCTAGGTGGGGTTTGAAGGTGAGTTTGTTATCGAGGATGACGCCAAGGAAACGGTGCGACGTAGCTCTCGGAATGCTATGTTCATGTAGAGTAAGCGACAGGTGTGGTGTGCGGGGGCGGCGTCGGGTGAAGTGGACATGAGTACTTTGACCATTCTCGTATAACTGCCATGCCATGCGAGGGGACGTCTTCCTAATGCTCACCGCACAGGAGTCGCTGGGACCCTGGGGTGCAGGAGTGGGTGGAGGTGGTTATTCCTCGGCTAGCCCCCTCTGCCTACCTTCCCTCCTCGGCTCGCCTCCGTCCCCTCCCACTTGTCGAGGCGGTTGAAGCGCACCACCACCACCAAGGCACCATCTTCATCACTTTGCTAGTAACGCCGGAGGGCCTTTCTTAGGATTGGTAAGGGGGCAACCCAAGGGGCGTTTGCTCTTATTTTTGGCGTGTAGGTGGAGCCGCGCCCTCCGTCCCATGGGAGTGCGGTCGGTCCCACTGGTCGAGGAGACGCCTTTCCCCGGGCTCTCTTTACCTCCCTGGGAAGCCGCTCCAACTCAGTCGGGAGGAGCACTTCACTCCCTTACTTCCGGCTGTGAGTGAACCCTGTGCTTCTATTTGGCGGAAAAACTATCAGTGGGGCGGAATTTGAATACTGACCCATTCGTATTCATTTCTCGTGCATTGACTCCGCATCCCTAACACACTTCCGTCAATAACTACGACTGATCGTGGACTTGGGTGTGCACCAAATAAAAGCAAAGAGCGTCACTATCGCTCTGGATACACCAAAGAGGAGGCGTGGTGTCGCACCAATTAAAGCTGCTTCGGCAGGTATCACCGCCCCATCACCCAAATACTCATTCTTCCCCGGAACAATCAGAAATCATAATAGTAAGAATCCAGAGTCCATTTTGAAATATTAAAAACATTTAAGTTACAAGTCGGAACAAAATTAAAAATTCAAAGATTGTGATTTTGTATGTTTGTTGGTAGTTTGTGGGTTTGCATGTGTGTGAAAGGGTTGGGGCGAAAGGGTTCTTGCATGAATGTTTACCATATTTGGTTTGTGGGCTATATATTTGTGGCTTCTGCATGCGTTTTTTTACTAATATACGGGTGGTGCCCTAACACCCCCCGCCACACGCCCTTGGTGCGGTTTTCGGGGTATTGAGTAGATGTAGATGTAGAAGAGTTTCCTTTGGCGAAGGAGCGATGTCCGTGTTTGTGCCACATCCGTTAATTTGCACACCCCTCGGCAAAGAAGACGGGATTCAAATTGTCGCCCCTGGTTCGCGTCTTATTTCCAGAGGATCTCCCCCTCTTCCAGCAAAGCCCTTCATATTATCCGACCCCGTTTTTTGCCCTTGGTTACACGTGGCATATGCCCTGTTCCACTTAATGAACTCATCGTGGACCCACAGTATATATTCATTCTCGCCCCTTTTTCGGGGAAGCGGCCCTAATGTATGCACGGGAGTTCTCTCTCCATGTGGTCAGCGGTGGGTCAACCTCCAAAAGACACTCTTGGGTGATGGGGCGGGGATTACCGACGGGAGCTGCTTTTATTGGTGCGACACCACGCCTCCTCTTTGGTGTTTCTAGAGCGATAGTGATGCTCCTCGCCTTTACTTGTTGCGTCCTCGCACCAAAAGCGGCTGCCGATGGACTGAAAATACCGATTAATTTCTTATTTAGTTTTGCATGGCGGATCTCAAATACGACAATGGCGAAAGCGTAATAATCAGCAGTTTGGAAAAGACCAACTTATCAAATTCCTTCTTCCAAAGTGTATTCATCAATATCTCCAATAGCTTATCAGCCAACCCATGCCCAAAATTGAAATTTCACACAATAAAATAGATCGTATTCTGAAAAACAGCAGCCCTTTCAAATACTATATCATAATTAGAGGGTAAAGGTGTATCTAATAGATCGTAAGATTCCCATTAAAAATGGGTAATGTAACTACTGCATTTATATCAGCTTTATTCGTTTGATAATGAGAAAGCTTAATAGCAATAGTTTGTTGATCAAAAATCAGTACGGTTTCCGAAAGTTTTAATCCTGCGAGACTCAATTTGCGAAAATTGTTCATGATATCGGTTTGATTCGAATGACTCAAATTTTTATAGTGTAAAAAATTTTCGACGCACTTATTTTCCCCCATTTTCCAGATTTTGGCCCTATTTCTAAGAGAGCCCGTGGCCAGAGGCTTGATGGGCATTTGCAACGGAGTGCGCGCAGCACCTTATCGACTTGATGGATGACTATCTTTTTCTGGATTGACAATTAGGTGTTCTTGGAATGAGGTAGCTCCCAGAGGATTATAAGATTGCACGTAACAATAAAAAGTGCTCGTAAGTGTTGAGGTCACCGGCAGAAAGTTGGTTAGGGATTATGGGAAGTACGAGGGCTAGATGGGGTGAGGAGGTTTAGGGTTGAATTGGGGTCGTTGGTAAGAATGGCGGGGGTTGATCGGGGGACGGGCTGGGCCCCATCCATCCGGCCACTGCGGTGCAGGCCGGAGAGTTTCAGTCGGGGGATGGGGCCGGAAAGGGCCTTGGGCCCCGGAATTTTGTGTTGCCAGTGATTGCCTTTAAATAATTCAGGTGGGGACGGGAGGATTCCCGCTCGCCCACCTCCTCGTTCCCCCTCCCCATGACGTCGCAGGGGGTCGCCTAAACCTGTCATAATCCTCCCCTCCACCGCCTCCGACACCCCCCTCTTCCTCACCCAAGGAGTTGTTCCCCCTTCTTCTACCCCCGGCACCTCCTCCGTTTTTCCCTTGTTATTCCTAAAGTTTTGATTAATTTGCTTGTATTTCCTTAGTGGAGAAGGGTTAATTATTAATATTATGAACAAAAGCTCAATTTAAATAATTTTACGTCAAATGTTTTGCATATAATTTATAATTTTCTCCTCTATGTGAAGCTGTAAATATTTACTTAGGGTAACAAATCGTTTCAGAGCGGCATTCCAAAAGGAATCGATTTAAAACCTTTAAATAAAGAGATCAACATGTGCGATACTGCATATAAACGTTCAGATCAGTTTAAACTATATATAATGAAAAGAGAAACTTTATAATTCCAAATGCATTTATTAGACGGACGACCTAGGTTTCGACGTGGCACGTCATCATCAGGTACATTTTGCAAAGAAAACAGAGAATATATAGTCACACAAAATTTGGGGGGGGGGAAGAAGGGGAGGGGGAAGGGGGAGGGGGAGAAGGCGAGAAGAGAGACACAACTCCCCGGTCTGAGGTGAGGGTTAGGGGGTGGAAGAGGGGAAACCCCAGAGGGTGGGGGGGTTGGGCCCAGAGGTGGTTAAGGGGGCTGAAAGCATAGGGACTAGAAGAAAGGAAAGGATTAGGAACTCCGTAATCTAAGGAAGGGGGTTGTAGTGTAGGAGACGCGTGGGTCAGGAGGGAGAGGGGAAATCCCGAGTATACGTAAAAACGCTGTATTAAGAGACGGTAGGGCAGGTACGGTAGGTGAAGAGTCATTGGGTGGGGAAGGAAGGAAGGCCTAGAAGGGGGGAGTAGGAAGGGTACAAGATTTCGTTAACAATATTAATCTTATTTTTAACACACTTCAAAATTTCATATTGCTCTAGTGCGTCAAGTCTTTGTCCTTTCTTCTCAATATGTAGGACCTATCGATGTATCACGCTAGTGTAAGGACCCATTTAGAATATGCATGTAGCGTATGGTATCCATGTGAAAAAAACCTCATTCGGGAAATTGAGAAGGTCCAACGCCGGGCAGCTCGTTTCGTGGAAAACTGTTACGATAAAACGAAAAGCGTCACTGAAATGCTTACGGAGTTGGGATGGGAATCATTGGAAGAAAGACGACTCAATGCTAGGTTAAACTTACTAAATAAATTCAGATCCGCATGTTTCAGCACCGAGGTCTCGAAAATTATTCGCGCTCCAGCATACATTGGTAGCTTGGATCATGGGTACAAAATTCGGGAAATAGATGCCAGGACTAGCAGACTCAAGGACTCCTTCTTCCCACGGACAATACGGGATAACAACTGTAGGGTAACACTCGGAGATAACAAAAATGCCACTTGCTACTCTCATCTACATCTACATAATACCCCGCAGCCGCCGCAAGGGCGTGTGGCGGGGGGTGTTAGGCCACCACCCAAAAAAAGGAAAAAAGAAAAAGGAAAAAAAGAAACACCGCATTCAAAACCAACACACACATGCAAACCCCAATCCACAACAGTGCACACATTCATTGCAACACCTCATCATTCGACGCGCATGCAACCACACATCTACCTATCCTCACTCCAAAAGCATGCAAGTACATACGCTTACCTACAACAAATAATTCAACCCTAGGATGCAGCAAGAAACCTATCACGAACGTGCCAGCTAGTTTATAGCAAGTAGCCAGGCGAAACACCACCACCACAAGAGCGTTCCACACAAAACTCTCTCCCACCCAAGGTGAGGCATCTGGCCCAACGCTGCAGGTGGGAGGAGGGCACACCCGCGAAGAGGGACAAGGGATGGAAGGGTGGAGCATGAAGTTCGTAAAGACGCTCGGGCATGCGGGAAGGGTTCTGACACAACACACAGGAGGCTAGTGAAAGTGCATGCAATTGAGTTCAACTAATTGTTACCTAGACGCGGAGGGTGGCAAGTGGCATTTTTGTTATATCCGAGTGTATATATACGGGATAACAACCCTAGAGTTGTTATCCCGTATTGTCCGTGGGAAGAAGGAGTCCTTGAGTCTGCTAGTCCTGGCATCTATTTCCCGAATTTTGTACACATGATCCAAGCGACCTATATATGTTGGAGAGCGAATAATTTTCGAGACCTCGGTGCTGAAACATGCGGATCCGAATTTATTTAGTAAGTTAACCTAGCATTAGGTCGTCTTTCTTCCAATGATTCCCATCCCAACTCCATAAGCATTTCAGTGATGCTTTTCGTTTTATCGTAACAGTTTTCCACGAAACGAGCTGCCCGGCGTTGGACCTTCTCAATTTCCCGAATGAGGCCTTTTTCACACGGATCCCATACGCTACATGCATATTCTAAATGGGGCCTTACAAGAGCGTGATAACAACGTTCCTTGACCTTGGAGTCACTTCTCTCGTCGTCTATGTAACAATTAGTTATACTCAATTGCATGCACTTTCACTAACCTCCTGTGTGTTGTGTCAAAACCCTTCCCGCATGCCATTAAGTAATGTTTCGCTGTTTACAGTATTGTTTTCTCTGCATTTGGTACCCTAAATTTCCCCTTCCATCCCTTGTCCCTCTCCGTGGGTGTGCCCTCCTCCCACCTGCAGCGTTGGGCCAGATTCCTCACCTTGGGTGGGAGAGAGTTTTGTGTGGAACGTTCTTGTGGTGGTGGTGTTTCTCCTGGCTACTTGCTATAAACTAGCTTGCATGTTCCTGATAAATTTCTTGCTGCATCGTAGGGTAAAATTATTTGTTGTAGTTAAGCGTATATACTTGCATTCTTCTGAAGTGAAGGTAGGTTGATGTGTGGTTGCATGCGCGTCGAATGATGGGATGTTACGATGAATGTGTGCACAGCTGTGTATTGGGGTTTGCATGTGTGTGTTGGTTTTGAATGCAGTATTTCTTTTTTATTTTTTTGGGTGGTGACCTAACACCCCCCGCCACACGCCCTTGCGGCGGCTTGCGGGGTATTATGTAGATGTAGATGTAACCTTGACTCCTGCAGAATTGAATTGTTTTCTCCCCGCGTTCATTCCTCGTGCCTGACCCATAGTCCTCCACCTCACCACCATCTCTTCCTTCGCCTATCGATGCATTCCTATGTTCCTATACACTATCAAATGTTTCTCTGCAGGAACACACGCGATTTTATCCTCTAACCCATGGTACATCCTGTCGACTTCTTCCTTTTTTTGGTTGCTCGGTGGTATGTATACCTGAACAATGACCGAATTCGTCGGGTCTGCTTTAATGTCTACGAGTAAGATTCTATCGGTTGCTTTGTTGACTACGTTTCTTCCTACCCCTTTATTTTATATTACTGCAACCCCTCGTTGGCTCTCGTCCACGCTGCTGTATATTATTCTATAATTATCACTTCAGTAATCCCCGCTATCCTTCCATCTCACCTCGCATAGACCTATAGAATCTATATTACCTCTTTCCATCTCTCGCCTCATATTCTCTAATTTGTCTGGGCTCAACATTGTCCTGACGTTCCATGTTCCTATTCTAACTACTTTCGTCTTCTTCTGCGTCTTTTGTTCTGATGCTGTTATTTCTCCCCTGCAAGGGTTTCGTGGGATGACGACCGCGGAAGCCTTGCACCCCTTATAATCATATAGATGGTTTCTTCGAATTATCAGGGAAGTGTTGAATAAGAAAGTTACACAGCACTCACACAATATGAGAACACATAAAAGGAACACTCACACGTAATGTCTTGATAATTTTGCCGGACTTTAACTCCGTCTTCCTCATAAAAGTAGGTAGGACTGAGGTATATGGGTATGTGGGACAGAGAGACAAGGGGAAGAAAGGTAGTGGGGGAGGTGTGAAGGAGGGGGTTGTGGAGGAGGAGAAGGGGAGAATGTGGAGGGGTGAACAGTTGTTTGGGGAGGGGTGGAAGAAGTGGTTGTGGAGAGGGATAGGTAGGCCATAGGGGAGCGGAGATGGAACAGATAAGAGCGGGAGGATGTGGAAATCGTTCCAAGCGACACAGAAAACTAATAATTCATCCACAGATGCCATAACCACCACGACCTAGGTATCAACTCGCATAGTCATCCTCAGGGCTCGACAAGTCAAAACCCAGGCCAAGGATGACAAAATATATGCGGATGAATAAATTGTCCCACTATCTCACATGAAAAAAATCCTCACCTATCCACTTTTGGGTGGCTGCCTTAATTTTCAAATAATTAAACGGAACGAAGGAACAATATGAGAATAAAAAATTATGTGCATTGACTATTTTTAATAATTGGGAACATTTCAAGGATTATATGTTTAATTCTGTGGGTTCCGGAAAAGCAAGTGGTGATTAGATTAGGGCATTTTGGGAGGTATGGTTTTGGAAGAGGAGTGACGGTTTGAGAATTTTTCTATTGAGCAGTTTTCCTGGGTATCCACATTCTCTGAGAGAAACTCTGGTCCATGTATTTCTGTTTGGAGGGGGTATTGTTGCAGACACGAAGGCCACGGACTGACAGTGAGAAGGGGATGGAGCGTTTTGTGTACGATGGGTGACAGCTGTTGAAATGGATATATTGTTGGGTGTTGGTCGGGTTAATATGGACTAAGGCGTAAAACTTATATTTCTGGAGTTGAATGTCAATGTCTAGAAAGCTGAGATTCAAGTCTGATACAGATGAAGTGAAAGAAACCAAGGAAGAGGAGTTGAGAGAGGAAATAAAGGATGATAAGGTTTTTTTGCGAAACCTACTGTTCTTTTTTTTCTTGTGTGTTGTCTATTTTTCCTTTGGTTGGTGACACAGCTCCCTTACGCCACCTCTTGGCCAAGTAATCGGAGCACTTGGGCGCTTTTTAAAATCGCAGATCTCAGTGTAAATTATATATTGTCGATAGCTCCGTTGAGTATCTACATCTACATCTACATAATACCCCGCAAGCCGCCGCAAGGGCGTGTGGCGGGGGGTGTTAGGTCACCACCCACAAAAGGAAAAAAGAAATACCGCATTACTGTAAACAGCAATACATTACTTAATGGCTGCGGGAAGGGTTTTGACACAACACACAGGAGGTTAGTGAAAGTGCATGCAATTGAGTTTAACTAATTGTTACCTAGACGCCTAGGGTGGCAAGTGGGATTTTTGTTATCTCCGAGTGTGACCCTACAGTTGTTATCCCGTATTGTCCGTGGGAAGAAAGAGTCCTTGAGTCTGCTAGTCCTGGCATTTCTGAATTTTGTACACATGATCCAAGCGACCAATGTATGTTGGAGCGCGAATAATTTTCGAGACCTCGGTGCTGAAACATGCGGATCTGAATTTATTTAGTAAGTTTAACCTAGCATTGAGTCGTCTTTCTTCCAATGATTCCCATCCCAACTCCATTAGCATTTCAGTGACGCTTTTCGTTTTATCGTAACAGTTTTCCAAGAAACGAGCTGCCCGGCGTTGGACCTTCTCAATTTCCCGAATGAGGCCTTTTTCACACGGATCCCATACGCTACATGCATATTCTAAATGGGGCCTTACAAGAGCGTGATAACAACGTTCCTTGACCTTGGAGTCACTTCTGCCGACAATGCGTCCAATAAATCCTAATTTTTTAAATGCTTGCCCGCAGACTTTACGTATATGGGTCCCCCAAGTTAAGTCTTTAGTGAACGTAACACCTAGGTATTTCACTAATATCCGCCCGGCAAGTGGAGAGATCCGGTGTTTATGTCCCGGTCCGAGAAAATAATTTTACATTAGTGGTCTGCTTGATTCTGCCTTCCCACCTCTCCTGTGTTATGGGGGTACCTATCCCCTTTTCTTATATCTATTTCCTCTACTGAGTTCGTCCTTTATGTGTGTTCCTTTCCCCTTTTCCTTATATCTATTTCTATAAGAATGAATATATATATATATATATATATATATATATATATACATATATATATATATATATATATAATGTAGATATATATACATACATATATCTTCGTTTTAGAACGGTCTCCGGTGACGCACAACCACACCAACACACAGATATAGAGTATTGAAATATAAAGACACGAAAAAGGACACGCAATGGTATGTATTTTACGTTTTGACGGCCACGACAGTTGTCATCAGAATGGCCTTCTCGGGGAAGGGACCAAATCCTAAGACCCCCATTTCTATTTGCTATCAAAATTCACAAAACCAATAACCCTGGACGGCCCAATGTCTCCCGCATTAAACTCACCCCCTAAACGTATCTCCATATTAATAGGAACCACCTTCAACCCATAGCCACTTCACGCCCTTCTTACATCAAATTCGTACCACTTTCTGGAACTTCTGCACTCAATCCCAATTCCTAACAACAGGACCATCCTCATGGCCACATTAGACTTGACATCTCTCTTTACCCCCTTTCCTCACACAGAATGCTATAAAGCCCTAAAATATTACCTCTCACTACGAGCCACACCACACACCAGCGATAGATTTCCTCATCGAATTGATCCAACTCCTCCTCACCGAAAATGCTTTTCAATTTAACGACAAAATATATTTGCAAAAAATGTGTACTGCACTGGGCACGAGTATGGCTCCTGGATATGAATACCATTGTAAACCTCTGTTATAGCATTAGCTTACTCTAAATCTTAAGTTTCTCGTCTCTCACAAACAAAACGCATATGAATGAGAGGGTTTTTGGAATGTCATGGTTGTATAGGGTAAAATTATTTGTTGTAGTTAAGCTTATGTACTTGCATGCTTGTGGAGGTAGATGGAGGTTGATGTGTGTTTGCATGCACGTCGAATGATGGGATGTTACGATGAATGTGTGCACTGCTGTGGATTGGGGTTTGCATGTGTGTGTTGGTTTTGAATGCGGTATTTCTTTTTCCTTTTTTGGCTTGTGACCTAACACCCCCCGCGCAACGCCCTTGCGGCGGCTTGCGGGGTATTATGTAGATGTAGATGTATCTTGTATGTTATATGACCGGTTAGGGTGGGTTTTCGCTCACCGGGACGGTGTATGTGTGCTCGTATGGGCCGACAATGAACGCTTGAGAGCCACGAATGCGCCACATACCCTAGCCTCGGGAAGACAATCTGGTTCATAAGGCAGTCGCGGGTCACAATCGGGAGGGAAGGTAGTGAAAATTTCCCAATACTCCATTTTATATGGTGGTCTACTACCTTGATCAAAAAGTTCCCGGAATTTATTCAGAAAATTAAAAATACAAGTTTATTCATCTAAATCTATATTGTCCCCTTCAAAGTAATTCCCATCGACTGCAACACACTTATGCCAGCGCTTGATCCAATCCTCGAAACATTTTTTATATTTGGTTTTCGGTATGTCCATCAGTGCTTCCTGCGATTTTTCCATTACTTCCTCTCGGCTGCTAAAACGCGTTCCCCGTAATGGTTTTTTAACTCGATTGAACAGAAAGAAGTCACAGGGAGCCAAATCAGGTGAATTCGGTGGCTGTTGGATGGTATTTGTTGCATTTTTCGTCAAAAAATTACGAATAATGATAGCACTGTGCGACGGTCTCCACGCACTGTGCGACGATTTCTGGTCTCTTTCGGCGAATTGCTTCACGCAAACGTCTCATAACGCCCAAATAATACTCTTTGTTTACTGTCTGGCCTTCTGGCAAAAATTCATGATGCACTACACCGTTGTAATCCATGAAAACCGTCAGCATTGCCTTCTTTTTTGACTGAAAACGACGTGGTTTTTTTGGTCTCGGCTCATTTGGTGAACGCCATTCACTTGCCTGATGTCTGGATTGCGTGTCGTAGTCATAAACCAACGTCTCATCTCCAGTAATGATCCTTTTGATGAATGTGGGATCGGATTCAGCCTCGCAAATCATGTCTTTTGCGACGTCAACACGGTCTCTTTTTTGCATGAAATTGAGGTCTTTTGGCACCAACTTTGCTGCTACACGACGGAAACCCAAATCATTAACCACAATGTCTTGGGCGGATCCATAGGCAATGTTCAAGTCCTCCGCTATTTCTCTGATGGTTAATTTGCGGTTATTGACCAACATTTCTTTTACTTTATCAATAATTTCACCGACTTTCGATGTCGATGGTCTGCCACTGCGTTCATCATCTTCGATTGACTCACGACCACTTCTGAACCGCTCGTGCCACTGGTAAACGACCGTTTTTTTTAGAGAATCGTTGCCGAAACACTTTTCCAACATTTCCAACGTCCGTGCGCCACTAAATCCGTTTTTTACGCAAAATTTAATACAAGTTCGTTGTTGCAAATTTAAATCCATTTCTGCAATTGTAAAAAATCGCCAAAACACACAGAGATAGATGTACTCTTGGGTACGTAACTTTTGCAAATGTCAATTTATGACACTAAGATTTAAAGGGAATATCAACAACAGATGTACCAATTTAACAAAAAAAAACAGAACTCAAATCGGAACGATGGGAGCGCCACACGGTGGTTATACCGGGAACTTTTTGATCAAGGTTGTATAACTCCCCAGTTCCGCTTAATCGTGGGAGCCAACTTTTTCTCCCACCGGAACCCTAAGGTTTTGAGGGAGGGCGCCTCTGACCAACCGATGGAGGTCGGAAGCGGGTCTCCCTTCAGCAGGAGAAACCTGGATTTCCGGTTGTTGAGGAAGAGACCACCCTGCTCATATGACTTTAAAATGTCGTTGTCGAGAGCCATGTGAGACGGGTCGTCTATAAAAAGGGTTATGTCATCAGCGTATGCGACGCCCAGGCAGATGGCGCTGTGACGCTTTTTCCTCTTTTGGGTGGTGACGCTGTGCGCTTTTTACTTTTTTGGGTGGTGACCTAACACCCCCCCCCACACGCCCTTGCGGCGGCTTGAGGGGTATTATGTAGATGTAGATGTGACGGCGTATCCCGATTGCACTGCTCTGAAGTCGTCTGAGTAGTGGGTTTACGGCAAAAGCAAACAGCAGCATTGACAGCTGGCAGCCCTGCCGGACGGAGTTACAGACGGGAATGGGCGGTGAAATCTACATCTACATAATACCCCGCAAGCCGCCGCAAGGGCGTGTGGCGGGGGTTGTTAGGTCACCACCCAAAAAAGGAAAAAAGATATACCGCATTCAAAACCAACACACACATGCAAACCCCAATCCACAGCAGTGCACACATTCATCGTAACATCCCATCATTCGACGCGCATGCAAACACACATCTACCACCCATCACTCCACAAGCATGCAAGTACATACGCTTAACTACAACAAATAATTTTACCCCTGGATGCAGTAAGAAATTAATCACGAACGTGCAAGCTAGTGCCTAGCAAGTAGCCAGGCGAATTACCACCACCACAAGAACGTTCCGCATAAAAATCTTTCCTACTCAAGACGAGAAATTTGGCCCAACGCTGCAGGTGGGAGGAGGGCACACCCACGGAGAGGGACAAGGGATGGAAGTGGAAATTTAGGGTAGCAAAAGAAGAGAACACAATACTGTAAACAGCAATACATTATTTAATGGCATGCGGGAAGGGTTTTGACACAACACACAGGTTAGTGAAAGTGCATGCAATTGAGTTTAACTAATTGTTACCTAGACGCCTAGGGTGGCAAGTGGCATTTTTGTTATCTCCGAGTCTGACCCTACAGTTGTTATCCCGTATTGTCCGTGGGAAGAAAGAGTCCTTGAGTCTGCTAGTCCTGGCATTTCTGAATTTTGTACACATGATCCAAGCGACCAATGTATGTTGGAGCGCGAAAAATTTTCGAGACCTCGGTGCTGAAACATGCGGATCTGAATTTATTTAGTAAGTTTAACCTAGCATTGAGTCGTCTTTCTTCCAATGATTCCCATCCCAACTCCATTAGCATTTCAGTGACGCTTTTCGTTTTATCGTAACAGTTTTCCACGAAACGAGCTGCCCGGCGTTGGACCTTCTCAATTTCCCGAATGAGGCCTTTTTCACACGGATCCCATACGCTACATGCATATTCTAAACGGGCCCTTAAAAGAGCGTGATAACAACGTTCCTTGACCTTGGAGTCACTTCTGCCGACAATGCGTCTAATAAATCCTAATTTTTTAAATGCTTGCCCGCAGACTTTACGTATATGGGTCCCCCAAGTTAAGTCTTTCGTGAATGTAACACCTAGGTATTTCACCGTATCAACTACTTCAAGGTCAACTCCAGCTAATTTTTAAACTAATCCCGTGGACCTTTCAATTACTTAATTAAAATTACTAAATAAATGCAGATCTGCATGTTTCAGCACCGAGGTCTCGAAAATTATTCGCGCCCCAACATACATTGGTTGGATCATGTGTAAAAAATTCGGGAAATAGATGCCAGACTAGCAGACTAAAGGACTCCTTCTTCCCACGGACAATACGGGGTAACAACTGTAGGGTCATACTCGGAGATAACAAAAATGCCACTTGGCACCCTCGGCGTCTAGGTAACAATTAGTGAAACTCAATTGCATGCACTTTCACTAACCTCCTGTGTGTTGTGTCAAAACCCTTCCCGCATGCCATTAAGTAATGTTTCGCTGTTTACAGTATTGTTTTCTCTGCATTTGGTACCCTAAATTTCCCCTTCCATCCCTTGTCCCTCTCCGTGGGTGTGCCCTCCTCCCACCTGCAGCGTTGGGCCAGATTCCTCACCTTGGGTGGGAGAGAGTTTTGTGTGGAACGTTCTTGTGGTGGTGGTGTTTCTCCTGGCTACTTGCTATAAACTAGCTTGCATGTTCCTGATAAATTTCTTGCTGCATCGTAGGGTAAAATTATTTGTTGTAGTTAAGCATATATACTTGCATTCTTCTGAAGTGAAGGTAGGTTGATGTGTGGTTGCATGCGCGTCGAATGATGGGATGTTACGATGAATGTGTGCACAGCTGTGTATTGGGGTTTGCATGTGTGTGTTGGTTTTGAATGCAGTATTTCTTTTTTATTTTTTTGGGTGGTGACCTAACACCCCCCGCCACACGCCCTTGCGGCGGCTTGTGGTGTATTATGTAGATGTAGATGAATATTTTATAATCGGCATTTAAAAGGGCGATTGAACCGAAGTCGTTTAACGACTTGGGCCGCGTAATCTTAGGTATAAGGGTTATCATAGTGGTCCGCTAATTAAAATGCAATTAAAAAGGTTAAAATAGGTTTAAGAACATCCCAGTACGCGAAATAAAAATCAAAGGTAGGGCCGTCCAAGCCGGGTGCTTTGCCCTTTGGGAACATGGAGAACAGTCCAGTTCGTCTGAACTTATGTCTCGACCTAATTCGTCTTTTTGGATTGAGGATAGCATAGTCTCCCTCCTTCCACGGAGGATAGCTGTTATAAATGTTTGTAAAGTGCCGGGCCGCTAAGGAGGTAGGTGTCGCCGGTGGCAGATTCTCTGACAGGGATTCTGTCTCTGACGGAGTCGGAGTTGGATTTCAACAAGCGCCGAAGCTCGGATAGCGCGAGGGGCCCCCTATTTCTGTATCTATTTTTTTTGCCTTTTTTGGGGAGCGTATTTTTAAGGTTCGTGGCCAGTATAAATTTTTTAAGAGACGACAATTGGGCGTGGAAATCCTCCGGCGCAACATCCTTACGCAGGAGCTCCTCCAGCGCCCGGTGGTAGCAGGAGATGGTTTAATTTTTTTCTCTATGCCACTCAAAACTTGGCCTTTTGATATGTGTGGCAATTCGGGGTTTGAAAACTTCGTCCTACCATTCAGCAAGGTCTGCACCGGGACGTAATTCCGCGATCAGTTCACACCCCCGGCTCCAGATGGAGTCGCGGCGAGTCACGTCCTCCAACACGCGGAGGTCCATGCGCCGCGCTGTGCCGCAGCGGTGGGCGCGCGCGGCGGGGGTTGTATCCGGGCACGTAACACTCATGATCAGCGTGCACTGCTCAGAGAAGGAAACCGGGAGGTTGTCCACTCTCTGGAGATCATTCTTAATTGATGCCGAGAGGAAGAGGTAGTCGATCCGCGTCCGAGAGTTATGTCCTGATCGCGTGAATGGGGCGGGACCGGCGCAGAAAGAACGCACTGCGTCATTCGCTCCAATGGAATCGAGCGTCAGTGAGAGTTCTCGGCCTGGAT
This sequence comes from Hetaerina titia, assembly GCA_037158775.1. Taxonomy (NCBI): domain Eukaryota; kingdom Metazoa; phylum Arthropoda; class Insecta; order Odonata; family Calopterygidae; genus Hetaerina; species Hetaerina titia. Next base: position 120,033,239 of record CM073773.1, read on the forward strand.
AATATGTCATTCTATCCCTGTTCGAGGCACTATCCTCTCGGCGGTAAATGGAGTTGAAATCCCCACCCAAGATGGCCTTCCCCGAGAAGGAATACAGGTAGGAGAGGAGAAGTTCATTTAAATAAGTTTCGCACTCTGCCCTCTTACGCTAACCGGAGGGAGCGTAAAAATTGGTGATGTGGATGCCATTCGCGAAACCAGACGTTATTCGGCCCGAGGCGTGGCGGCGAACATGAGAGAACGGAATGCCATTTCGCACTAGGGCGGTGGTGCCAGAATAACAATCGGCGAAATTGCCGATAGCCTTAAAGGTGTTCGCATCCCAGACTACAGGTACCTGTATGTACTCCTTTACCTCTATGATAATGGGATCGGGGGAGCAGCCGTTAGGGATGGAGGCCATTCACTATCCGATGAATCCTCCATCGCTGTCACCAGAGGTTCTCGGGGGGCTGGAAGCCCGTGATGCAAGGATTGAAAGTGGAGGGTATCGGTGGCGAGGCCGCGGAAAAAAGAACGAACGATGATCCGTTCTCCCTTGACGGGGTCACAAGGAACGGGGCCAGCGGTCGAGGGAGAGTGGGCGAGCAGGTAGGGACTAAAAAAAATAATAAAGAAAGGTGGTGAAGGAATTTCCCCAATCACACCTTTCCTTTTTTATTGCAGAAGCAAATACAAAAACATAATTGGTTATAAACAATATACAGTATGATATGTTGAGGGGGTTCCTGCATACCCTTAATACCCCTTTATTATTCTGATATAATTAACATTAATTGCACAACTTGAGAAAGAAATATCAAATGAAATGACATATTATTATTATTAGGTACTTGCATGCTTGTGGAGTGAAGGGAGGCAGATGTGTGTTTGCATGCGCGTCGAATGATGGGATGTTACGATGAATGTGTGCACTGCTGTGGATTGGGGTTTGCATGTGTTTGTTGGTTTTGAATGTGGTATTTATTTTTTCCTTTTTTGGGTGGTGACCTAACACCCCCCGCCACACGCCCTTGCGGCGGCTTGCGAGGTATTATGTAGATGTAGATGTAGATTAGGCAATCTACCGGTTAAGGTAGGTTTTTGGATGGACAAAACTATCAAATAAACATTTTGTAATTCCCCACCTAGCAACCTAATCTATATCAGGTCCCTCTTCATCTCGGTGTACTTCTTTCCTCCCTTCATCCCGTCCAACATCCCTATCCTGTCCCTACCCTTACCTCGCTTGCCCAAAATTCTTCCCTCTATTACCTTCTTCAACATTCCAGTACCGCTCCATACGCATTTCATCCATTTTTCCTGCCTCCATAGGATTTTTCTCAACAAACCCATTTCCTCACCCACCATCTCCAGTACTTCCTCATTTGTTTTCCTTTCGGTCCATTTCACCTTCTCCATTCTTCTCCACACCCACATTTCAAAAGCCTCCAATCAACGTCTATCCTCCTGCTTCAGTGACCACGTTTCCGCGCCGTACATAGCTACGCTCCATATCAGAGTTTTTACGAGTCTTGTCTTAACATCCCTACCCAACGTCCCCGTCATCAACTCCCTCCTCCTTGAGAAAGCCTCCTTGCCTAGCGCAATTCTTCTCCTTACGTCCCTACTACTTTGACCGTTTTGGTTCAGAACACTTAAAGATACGTAAACTTTTCTACCTGCTCTATTTTTTCCCCGTCTACTTTAATATTTAGTTTAGCCTTTTTCTTTCTGGAATTCGCATAACCTTTGTTTTATTAATATTGATTCTCATCCCATATTTATCGCACTGAACTTCCAACCCACTCAACAATGCTTGCAACCCCTTGGCTGACTGAGCAACTAATGCTTGATCATCAGCAAACCTAACCGCTTTTTCGAATTCCCCTCCGACTTTCATTCCTACCTCCAGTTCTTCCCATGCCTCTTTAATCATTTCCTCCACATATACGTTGAACAGCACCGGTGACAATGGGCAGCCCTGCCTTACCCCTCTTCCTAACTCTGCCCATCCGGGCTCTCCGTTCCCCACTCGCACCTGGACAGTCTGAGACATGTACAGGTTGCGGATTAGTCTCGTGTCCCTCCAATCCATTCCTATTTTCTGCAATACACGCATTAATTTTTCCCAATTCACTCTATCAAACGCTTTTTCGAAATCTACAAAACAGGCAAAAACGTCCTGATTGTATTCTATATTCTTCTCGACTAGTGATCTCATTACTGCAATGGCATCACTCGTACCTCTTCCTTTTCTGAATCCAAACTGATCATCCCCTAAGGAATCATTTGCCTTACTCTCTATCCTTTTGTTGATGATCCTGAGAATAACTTTAGCTGCGTGGGATATCAAACTTATTGTTCTGTAATCCTCACATCACGAAGCTTTTGCCTTTTTTGGAATAGGAACTAACACCGATCTCACAAAATCTTCCGGCCAGATTCCTTCCTAATAGATACTACGAATCAGTCCATAAAGGGCTTTCTTCCCACATTTTCCTAAACATTTCAACAATTACACAGGAAATTTGACTATCCCCACAGCCTTATTTGCTTTCATCTCCTTTAATGCTCTTTCTATTTCATCGTCGAGTATGCGAGATGACATAATAGAATGAAATTACAAAATTGATTCTGGACTCTATTTTAGTACAACTAGAGGTAATAAGTTGCCTACTGAATAAATATTATTCTTTGATTACACTTCAGTTTTCCAAGTTTACAAAAATAGTAATTGCATAAAATTTTCTTATAAAACATACAATACCATTACTAATTGTATCAAACCTTCTTGTACCATTATTAAATATTATTGTACCATTTTAAATAATTGGTTGAAGCTATGCTTAAGGCAAAATAGCACAATCTCATGCATCTTGCATTTTTTATAAGTCATGCTGTTCCAAATTTCATGTCTGGGTTTTCATACTGCAGGCACTCCTCTATTCTATGCTTAGCTGTGTCTTCTGTTTGGCAGGTACTTCATAGATTAGTCATTGATTTTCCTATTTTCTGAGGTTATGTTCAAAATTTCCTTGGCCTGATAGGAGTTGTGTGGCTTTTTCGTTTGCTTAAATTTTATCTTTAGCCTTTCAATGACGAATGAGGTAGGGACTGCAGCTAGATCAAAGTTCGAACTCAGTGGTTCAGTGTCGTCTGTTCTCTTCTTTTTCGCATCGCTTTCTTCCTTCGACGACTTTCGCTCCCTCTGAAATTTCCCTCCAAGTGAAGGGGGATGTGGGAAGTCGGCAGGATCAGCGGGGGTCGAACCCTCGATAAAAAGCAGGGACCGCGCCCTCTCCTCCACAGCCACCTCGGGCTCGTCCATCTCCTCGGTGGTGTTCGGGCTGGAGGCCATGACCATTGCCTCCGCATAGCTCTTCCCTTCCTGGTTCCGAGCCTTCTTGGTTGCAGCGGGCGCAAGTACGACGCTGACCCTCATAGATGATGATGGCCCGGTTTCGGCCGATGTGGAGGTACGAGGGGATATTTCTCTCGACCGTCATCCGCACAACCCTGGAGCCAGTAAGCACCCGCGTCACCCTTTCTCCCTCCCACCTGTTCTCCCACGAGCGATTGATTTTACCAAAACGTTGGAGCTTGCTTGTTAAGTCTTCCAATGGGGTCTCCACGGGGAGACAAAGAATCCTGATATTACCCGGGCTGCCGGAGGTTTCGTCAATAGTTATCTCTCGTCCCTTAAAGAAGGAAACTGTTGTTTCCGCGGAGTATTCTCTAAAATCCTAGTCATTGCAGCTTCGTTTTCCTATTTCAGGAGTATCAAATGTCGATTGTATCCAAATTGGATCGTCACTATCTCTTCGGGTGTGAGGCCCAGCGACTCTAGAGTGAAGAGGTGGACCTCCAACGGCGTAGGGGGTTTCGCCTTCTCATCAACTTCCAAGGCGAGCGTGTTAACGCGACGAATGACCTCTTTGAAAAGGAATCAAATTGAGCACGCCTGCGCGAAAGAAAGGAGAACGGGCCAAAAGGACAACCACTCCAAAGAAAAAAAAAATAACAATCACTCGTGTTCACTCCCTCCCCGTTACTCGCACCTGGCGGTAGCAAAACAAAAGGAGCCTAAGCTAGCGGTCAAGGTCAGTCATGAACCAGTAAACAAAACGAAGGCACGGTCTTCCCGGCGGAAGAACGTTGAGAGTCAAACTTTATCCTTCTGGAAGAACATGGCGGTCAGCCGCCGCTCGAAACAAAACACGATCGGAACCTTGATTTCCGAGAGAGTCCGGCAGTGCCGCTCACCAAATCCCGGCGGCCGACGCGACGTCTCGGTCGCCGGCGAAATCAGACACACGGTAAACAGAGGCAAGTCCAGCTATCGAGAAAATCTACTTTACACTGAGATCTGCGATCTTATAAAGCGCCAGGTTGTCTCGACTCATTATTCTTTATGTCGTCAACCGAATATTGGAAAGCCTTGTCTTTCGTTTCAGGGAGGTCATAGCCGTAAAACCTTGACTCATCTTCAGTTGTGATCTTATTTAGTCCAACCAGGTCATCGTTCCCTGATTCCCTGCAACTGCAGTATGAAACTGTTGACGTAGGTCAGTCGGTGGGTCATGTTGAATGTCTATCTATAGCCTACTCCTACCCGGTACAATATGGGTCATTATATATGGCATTAGCCGTATATATTTCTTTAAGTCGCTTTTTCTTTTCATCGATTTCTCCATCAATTTTTACGTTGATCGTTGAAAATAATCTTGATTTGTATTTCTTTAACTAAATTACTTTTAAATGCGGAACTTTTACATTTTTTTCATTTTCATGGCATATGTTCTAGCATAAGAAGACAAAATTATATTTACAAGTGACAAGGTGAGAATTTAAAATGTACAATCATTGGAAATGTTACGTCTCTTTAAGTATTCCTAACTTTTGTTGAGACGATGAGAGACATTTGAGCCTACATATTATTATACGTAACTGAGTTTATCCTTGCATGGATAGTTAAGTTTTATTAATTACCCTACTCGTAATCATGGCCCTCGAACCCATTAATATTGCGTTTACTTTTCATTTCTTCGATTTTGGCGTGACCTTTCTCTCGCTGTCCTCCCTTACTGGGGATTGGTTTCGAATGGGACGGAGGGGCAACTGTTGATTAGTTCTCATTTACCTGAAAGGGGGAGAAAGAGACTTCCTTTCCCTCCCTGCAGTGGCATCCCTCCCCTTCCCCCTGCCGTCCCCCCACCTTATTCACGCCCCCTTGTTCCCCTCCCACTTGCTCCCGAGGAGAAATTGAGGCGCTCTGAGGATGGCGGTGGTAGGTTCCTCTTCTCCATCTCATCCTTTCAAATACAACTTGCTCGTATTGTTTGGAACCCATATGAATAATTAATCCAGAGTTTCGCCCGATCGTCGGTAGCGGGTGATTAAAGCCTTCCCTATTGACTCGTCGTCTGCTGCTCTCCTTCCCTCTGGTGGAGAAATTGTTTCTATTGCCCTACGTCTTCCCCCTCCCCTTCCGCTCATTCCCTCCTCCGCTCATTTATCTTCCTCTTGCCGTCTCCCGATTGTGTACAGGTGCAGAGTCCAACGGACCTCCTTCCCCACTCCGCCCCTTATATTTCAACCGGATATTCAAATTACTAAAAAGCATGGCGCAGTTTTTCTTTTAACAGACTCAATCAGATTACCTCAGAAATTTTCGAGGGGATATACTTAGAATTTTATCACAATATTTTCTTACCCCTTTCATTTGATACGTTCAATGAGATCAGTGGACGGTCTGTCATTGAAATTTTCGAACAAGTCTTGCAGTCTTGTCACCAGAAAGATGCCCGTGCTCAAAGTTTAATAACATCCACAATATTTAAATGAATTAATTGTGTCTAATTTTTTGGTAAATATATCGGGAGAAATTGCTAGACATGAGCACAAAGTGGTCTAATTATATTTTACATTAAGTTACACTTTATGTACTGTTACACACATTTCAAAACGCGCTTAAGTCTTGCCACCGTGGAAGAAACTTGGACAAAGTTTGTCCAAATAATGCAAAAAGGAATAACAGATTTCATCCCTGTAAAATACGTTAAAGCAAATCGCGACCCAAGGTGGTACAACAAAGGCGTTAAAAAAGCCCTTCGAAAGCAAAGGATGTTACACTCTAGGGTAAAGAAAGCAAATCTGAACTCATCACCCTTGGACAATAAACAGCTGTTGGACAAGTATAGATCCTCTAAAGTTGAAACTAAAACACAATTACGTAGCGCTTTGCAAGATTTTAAACGTAAAGTACTCTGCGAGTATTTGAACACTGACCCCAAAGCTTTCTGGTCATATGTTAAGGAAATAAATGGGGGTCAAAAAACCGTGGCTTGCTTAAGGGACTGCAACAATATCATTCATACTGACAGTGAGGCTAAAGCCAACATTCTAAACGAATTCTTCCAGAGCGTCTTCACGAACGATGTAGCCACCGCGTATCTCCAAGAAACAATATATACTGAACCCATGACAAAAATAACAGTGGACGAGCAAGGAATCTACATCTACATCTACATAATACCCCGCAAGCCGCCGCAAGGGCGTGTGGCGGGGGGTGTTAGGCCACCACCCAAAAAAAGGAAAAAAGAAAAAGGAAAAAAGAAACACCGCATTCAAAACCAACACACACATGCAAACCCCAATCCACAACAGTGCACACATTCATTGCAACACCCCATCATTCGACGCGCATGCAACCACACATCTACCTATCCTCACTCCAAAAGCATGCAAGTACATACGCTTACCTACAACAAATAATTCCACCCTAGGATGCAGCAAGAAACCTATCACGAACGTGCCAGCTACTTTATAGCAAGTAGCCAGGCGAAACACCACCACCACAAGAGCGTTCCATACAAAATCCAAATTGCTCAAAGACATCAAACCAAACAAATCCCCGGGTCCCGAAAATATACCAGCTCGGGTGCTAAAACACTTAGCTCCTAACATCGCCCCGTATCTCGAATTTATATTTAACAAATCACTGACTGAGTGCAAAGTCCCTAAGAATTGAAAAACCGCGCAAATAACGCCTATTTTTAAAAGTGGTGACAGGGAGGACCCCAGCAATTACAGACCCATTCCTCTCACTTCAATAAGTTGCAAAAGTTTAGAGCACATAATTGTCAGTTCCATAATGAGACATCTTGATAACATTAACTTTTTAAGTGACAATCAACACGGATTCAGAAAAACCCGCTCATGCGAGACCCAATTAGGATTGTTCACACATGACTTACTTTTATCGGGTGAAAGTGGTAGGCAAATGGATGCGATCTTTTTAGACTTTCAAAAGGCATTTGATAAGGTTCCGCATGGTAAACTCATCCATAAATTAAAGGGCGCAGGTATACACAAGGGGGCAATAAATTGGGTTGAAGACTTCCTTTCAGACCGGGAACAGAGGGTAGTCCTTGACGGCGCTAGTTCTACCAGCGTAAGAGTCACCTCGGGGGTTCCTCAGGGAAGTGTTATCGGACCGTTACTATTCTTGATTTTTGTTAACGATCTGAACCGCAAAGTGAAAAGTAAGATAAGGATGTTCGCGGATGACACAGTGATTTATCGGGAGATATCTGGGGATTACGATCGTTTAATTCTAGCACGTGATTTAAATAGCATTAATGAATGGTGTTCAAAATGGGGATTGCCTTTAAATCTTAGTAAATGTTCGGTGGTAAATTTCTTTAAAAGATCCACGGGATTAGTTTACAAATTAGCTGGAGTTGACCTTGAAGTAGTTGATTCGGTGAAATACCTAGGTGTTACATTCACTAAAGACTTAACTTGGGGGACCCATATACGTAAAGTCTGCGGGCAAGCATATAAAAAATTAGGATTCATTAGACGCATTGTCGGTAGAAGTGACTCCAAGGTCAAGGAACGTTGTTATCACGCTCTTGTAAGGCCCCATTTAGAATATGCATGTAGCGTATGGGATCCGTGTGAAAAAGGCCTCATTCGGGAAATTGAGAAGGTCTAACGCCGGGCAGCTCGTTTCGTGGAAAACTGTTACGATAAAACGAAAAGCGTCACTGAAATGCTCATGGAGTTGGGATGGGAATCATTGGAAGAAAGACGACTCAATGCTAGGTTAAACTTACTAAATAAATTCGGATCCGCATGTTTCAGCACCGAGGTCTCGAAAATTATTCGCTCTCCAACATATATAGGTCGCTTGGATCATGTGTACAAAATTCGGGAAATAGATGCCAGGACTAGCAGGCTCAAGGACTCCTTCTTCCCACGGACAATACGGGATAACAACTCTAGGGTTACACTCGGAGATAACAAAAATGCCACTTGCCACCCTCCGCGTCTAGGTAACAATTAGTTGAACTCAATTGCATGCACTTTCACTAGCCTCCTGTGTGTTGTGTCAGAACCCTTCCCGCATGCCCGAGCGTCTTTACGAACTTCATGCTCCACCCTTCCATCCCTTGTCCCTCTCCGCGGGTGTGCCCTCCTCCCACCTGCAGCGTTGGGCCAGATTCCTCACCTTGGGTGGGAGAGAGTTTTGTGTGGAACGCTCTTGTGGTGGTGGTATTTCGCCTGGCTACTTGCTATAAACTAGCTGGCACGTTCGTGGTAGGTTTCTTGCTGCATCCTAAGGTGGAATTATTTGTTGTAGGTAAGCGTATGTACTTGCATGCTTTTGGAGTGAGGATAGGTAGATGTGTGGTTGCATGCGCGTCGAATGATGGGGTGTTGCAATGAATGTGTGCACTGTTGTGGATTGGGGTTTGCATGTGTGTGTTTGTTTTGAATGCGGTGTTTCTTTTTTTCCTTTTTTTGGGTGGTGGCCTAACACCCCCCGCCACACGCCCTTGCGGCGGCTTGCGGGGTATTATGTAGATGTAGATGTAGATGTAGTCTTGTCTCCCCTAAAAACTACTACCACCAATTCGTCCTGACCGGGATCTTGGTTCGAATCCCGGTCATATAATAATAGCATAGAAAGTGATTTGTGCACCATACTACGATCCAATTACCCCACATTAATCTTTCTATAGACCTCCAGATTCAGATTTTCAAACACTTAATACCCTCAATGAACAAATAAATAAATTTACACGCAAAAATAAAATATGCATCAATATAATTGGTGGTGACTTTAAACACCCTGGTATCGACTAGGAAAGCAACAGCGTTAAATCTCGGACCCGATATCGCGAATCTTGCAATTTCTTACTAAAATTGGTTCAAAGAAACTCGCTGCATCAAGCAGTACGCACTCCCACCTGTGGAAAGAACATAATGGACTTATTTCTTATGAACGCACCGGAACGCATTAATAGTGTTTCAACCGACCAGGGTATGAGTGACCATAAATCAGTTATTATCAACTTGAACGTAGAAATAAAAAAGAATGTTAAGCCAAAAAGAAAAAATTATAATTATCACAAAGAAGATTTTGAAACTTTTGCCAGTCATTTAAACTCTTCACTACACGATTTCAAAACGCGCTTAAGTCTTGCCACCGTGGAAGAAACTTGGACAGAGTTTGTCCAAATTATACAAAAAGGAATAACAGATTTCACCCCTGTAAAATACGTAAAAGCAAATCGCGACCCCAGGTGGTACAACAAAGGTGTTAAAAAAGCCCTTCGAAAGCAGAGAATATTACACTCTAGGGTAAAGAAAGCAGGCCTGAACTCATCACCCTTGGACAAAAAACAGCTTTTGGACAACTATAGATCCTCTAAAATTGAAACAAAAACACAATTACGTAGCGCCTTACAAGACTTTAAACGTAAAGTATCCTGCGAGTATTTAAAAACTGACACCAAAGCATTCTGGTCATATATTAGGGAAGTAAATGGGGGTCAACAAACCGTGGCTTGCTTAGGGGATTAAACAATATCATTCATACTGACAGTGAGGGTAAAACCAACATTCTAAACGAATTCTTTCAAAGCGTTTTCACGAACGATTTAGCCACCGCGTATCTCCAAGAAACAATATATACTGAACCCATAGCAAAAATAACAGCGGCCGAGCAAGGAATTATCAAATTGCTCTAAGACATTAAACCAAAAAAAATCCCCGGGTCCCGAAAACATGACAGCTAGGGTGATAAAATTCTTGGCTCCTAACATAGCCCCCTTTCTCGAATTTATATTTAACAAATCACTCACTGAGTCCAAAGTCCGTAAGAATAGGAAAACCGCGCAAATAACGCCTATTTTTGAAAGTGGTGACATAGAGGACCCCAGCAATTACAGACCCATTTCTCTCACTTCTATATGTTGCAAAATTTTAGACCACGTAATTGCCAGTTCCATAATGAGACATCTTGATAACATTAACTTTTTAAGTGACAATCAACACCGATTCAGAAAAACTCGCTCATGCGAGACCCAATTAGGATTGTTCACACATGACTTACTTTTATCGGGTGAAAGTGGTATGCAAGTGGATGCGATCATTTTAGATTTTGAAAAGGCATTTAATAGGGTTCCACATGGTAAACTCATCCATAAATTAAAGGGCGCAGATATACGCAAGGAGACAATAAATTGAGTTGAAGACTTCCTTTCAGAGCGGGAACAGAGGGTAGTCCTTGACGGCGCTAGTTCTACCAGCGTCAGAGTCACCTCGGGGGTTCCTCAGGGAAGTGTTATCGGACCGTTACTATTCTTGATTTTTGTTAACGATCTGAACCGCAAAGTAAAAAGTAAGATAAGGATGTTCGCGGATGACACAGTGATTTATCGGGAGATATCTGGGGATGAGGATCGTTTAATTCTAGCACGTGATTTAAATAGCATTAATGAATGGTGTTCAAAATGGGGATTGCCTTTAAATCTTAATAAATGTTCGGTGGTAAATTTCTTTAAAAGATCCACGGGATTAGTTTACAAATTAGCTGGAGTTGACCTTGAAGTAGTTGATTCGGTGAAATACCTAGGTGTTACTTTCACTAAAGACTTAACTTGGGGGACCCATATACGTAAATTCTGCGGGCAAGCATATAAAAAATTAGGATTTATTTGACGCATTGTCGGTAGAAGTGACTCCAAGGTCAAGGAACGTTGTTATCACGCTCTTGTAGGGCCCAATTTAGAATATGCATGTAGCGTATGGGATCCGTGTGAAAAAGGCCTCATTCGGGAAATTGAGAAGGTCTAACGCCGGGCAGCTCGTTTCGTGGAAAACTGTTACGATAAAACGAAAAGCGTCACTGAAATGCTCATGGAGTTGGGATGGGAATCATTGGAAGAAAGACGACTCAATGCTAGGTTAAACTTACTATATAAATTCGGATCCGCATGTTTCAGCACCGAGGTCTCGAAAATTATTCGCACCTCCAACATATATAGGTCGCTTCGATCATGTGTACAAAATTCGGGAAATAGATGCCAGGACTAGCAGACTCAAGGACTCCTTCTTCCCACGGACAATACGGGATAACAACTCTAGGGTTACACTCGGAGATAACAAAAATGCCACTTGCCACCCTCCGCGTCTAGGTAACAATTAGTTGAACTCAATTGCATGCACTTTCACTAGCCTCCTGTGTGTTGTGTCAGAACCCTTCCCGCATGCCCGAGCGTCTTTACGAACTTCATGCTCCACCCTTCCATCCCTTGTCCCTCTCCGCGGGTGTGCCCTCCTCCCACCTGCAGCGTTGGGCCAGATTCCTCAACTTGGTTGGGAGAGAGTTTTGTGTGGAACGCTCTTGTGGTGGTGGTGTTTCGCCTGGCTACTTGCTATAAACTAGCTGGCACGTTCGTGATAGGTTTCTTGCTGCATCCTAGGGTGGAAGTAATTGTTGTAGGTAAGCGTATGTACTTGCATGCTTTTGGAGTGAGGATAGGTAAATGTGTGGTTGCATGCGCGTCGAATGATGGGGTGTTGCAATGAATGTGTGCACTGTTGTGGATTGGGGTTTGCATGTGTGTGTTGGTTTTGAATGCGGTGTTCCTTTTTTCCTTTTTCTTTTTTCCTTTTTTTGGGTGGTGGCCAAACACCCCCCGCCACACGCCCTTGCGGCGGCTTGCGGGGTATTATGTAGATGTAGATAAACCCATGGCAAAAATAACAGCGGATGAGCAAGGAATTACCAAGTTGCTCAAAGACATTAAACCAGAAAAATCCCCGGGCCCCAAAAACATACCAGCTTGGGTGCTAAAACACTTAGCTCCTAACATCGCCCCGTTTCCCGAATTTATATTTAACAAATCACTGACTGAGGGCAAAGTCCCTAAGAATTGGAAAACCGCGCAAATAACGCCTATTTTTAAAAGTGGTGACAGAGGGGACCCCAGCAATTACAGACCCATTTCTCTCACTTCAATAAGTTGCAAAATTTTAGAGCACATAATTGTCAGTTCCAAAATGAGATATCTTGATATCATTAACTTTTTAAGTGACAATCAACACGGATTCAGAAAAACCCGCTCATGCGAGACCCAATAAGGATTGTTTACACATGACTTACTTTTACCGGGTGAAAGTGGTAGGCAAGTGGATGCGATCTTTTTAGATTTTCAAAAGGCATTTGGTAAGCTTTCGCATGGTAAACTCATCCATAAATTAAAGGGCGCAGGTCTACACAAGTGGACAATAAATTGGGTTGAAGACTTCCTTTCAGACCGGGAACAGAGGGTAGTCCATGACGGCGCTAGTTCTACCAGCGTACGAGTAACCTCGGGGGTTCCTCAGGGAAGTGTTATCGGACCGTTACTATTCTTGATTTTTGTTAACGATCTGAACCGCGAAGTGAAAAGTAATATAAGGATGTTCGCGGATGACACAGTGATTTATCGGGAGATATCTGGAGATGAGGATCGTTTGGCTCTCGCACGTGATTTAAATAGCATTAATGAATGGTGTTCAAAATGGGGATGGCCTTTAAATCTTAATCAATGTTCGGTGGTAAATTTCTTTAAAAGATCCACGGGATTAGTTTAAAAATTAGCTGGAGTTGACCTTGAAGTAGTTGATACGGTGAAATACCTAGGTGTTACATTCACTAAAGACTTAACTTGGGGGACCCATATACGTAAAGTCTGCGGGCAAGCATATAAAAAATTAGGATTTATTAGACGCATTGTCGGAAGAAGTGACTCCAAAGTCAAGGAACGTTGTTTTCACGCTCTTGTAAGGCCCCATTTAGAATATGCATGTAGCGTATGGGTGAAAAAGGAGATAACAAAAATGCCACTTGCCACCCTCGGCGTCTAGGTAACAATTAGTTAAGCTCAACTGAATGCACTTTCACTAACCTCCTGTGTGTTGTGTCAAAACCCTTCCCGCATGCCCGCATTGTAATGCCATTATGTAATGTATTGCTGTTTAGAGTATTGTTTGCTCTGCTTCTGGTACCCTAAATTTACCCTTCCATCCCTTGACCCTCTCCGTGGGTGAGCCCTCCTCCTACCTGCAGCGTTGGGCCAGATTCCTCACCTTGGGTAGGAGAGAGTTTTATATAGCACCTTCTTGTGGTGGTGGTATTTCGCCTAGCTACTTACCAAAATCTAGCTTGCACGTTCCTGATAAATTTCTTGCTGCATCCTGGGGTACAATTATTTGTTGTAGTTAAGCGTATGTACTTGCATGCTTGTGGAGGGAAGGTAGGTGGATGTGTGTTTGCATGCACGTGGAATGATGGGATGTGAATTGGTGTTTGTATGTGTGTTATGGTTTTAAAAGCGGTATTTTATTTATTCCTTTTGGGTGATGACCTAACACCTCCCGCCACACGCCCTTCCGGCGGCTTGCGGGGTATTATGTAGATGAATATTTAATGAACCAATTACTGTGGAAGAAAATGCAAATGCGTTTGTTTGTTTGTACACTTCAAATCCCCGACCCCCAGCGGTCACATTTCTACCCCGTTGGCGACCCTCGGCGTGGCCAGCAGGGCCACGCGTCGAGATGTCTGACACCTACCGGGAGGCCCGTTTATCACACGTGATCCCTCTTCTTGTCCTTTCCCCCCCTTCCGTTCCCGCCCCCAGAAAGAATCAATCAGTCGCACGCACGCATCCTCCCTTCGCCCTTCCCTCTCTCGCAGTCGTTTTGTTTTGGGAGCCCTCTATTGTCCAAGATACCCCTGGCGACGGACCCGCGAAAGAGAAACAAAGGGGAGGGGTTGCGTGCGTGGCTTAATAACAACGTGAGCGGTTTTTTTCCAAAAACTGCGGGAGATAGCGCAACAGTAACTTTAACGTAGTCATCCGCCACGTGTAGCATTACAATGCAACAATTTCAGAGTGGAAAAAGCATTCGCATTGACCGGGATCCGGGTTCGAATCCCGTCAAGGCGAATGATTTTTACACTCTGAAATCGTTGCATTGTAACGTGAGCGGTGTTTAAGTGAGGATGGAATACGGTGATTGGGACGGAGTGGTCAGGCGGATATGTTTGAATGGATTAGGCCGATATTGGAAGATTTAGAATGGGAGCCACTAGTTGAACGAAGGTTTAAATCCACGTTAAATTAACTTGTTAATTTTGAGGCAGGTTACTTATCTGAGGATGTTAAAGACATGTTACAGGCCCCCACTTACTATAGTAGATCAGATCACCAACGTAAATTCTTGGAGATAAGTAGAATGAATAGATTTAAAATTTCGTTTTATTTCTCAAACCACTAAAGACCAAGCAAGACCTGATGCTTTCTTGGCGTATTTGCTTCATGAACTAGTGAAAACTCAGGGTAGAGGACGATGTACGAGTCGGGCGTCGAAACGTCGGTCAACATGGAATCCCTGACCCGGTGGAAGGCCCGAGAGTACTTCATGAACAACTTTTGACCATAATAGATATGACAGCAATCGCGTAGGAGATAATTAGAATTGAAAGTTTATCTATTTTGTCCATACCCTGCGTGTTCTCTTCCGAGTATTATTTTTTATTCAATGGACCTTTCTTTTTAATAGTTATACAGCGTGATTTGAATATACATATCCTGTTGTAAGATCTGGTGCTTTTCCGGCGTATTTGCTGGATGAAGTTTTCTCGGGTCTTCCACCTGGTCAGGGGTTCCATGTTGGCCCACGTTTCGATGCCCGACTCGTGCATCGTCCTCAGGGTTGATGATTGCCACTGGGCAATCATCAACCCTGGAATCAACCCCCCAATCACCACACATGGAAACCCGTGCTATTGGAGGTAAAAAGAGAAAGGCACAGAGCACAACGACCCGGCGACCAATCAGAAGTCACCTGAACCCGAGAGCGCAGGTATATAAGACGGCCAAAAACGGAGTGGCAATAATCAACCCTGAGGACGATGCACGAGTCGGGCATCGAAACGTCGGCCAACATGGAACCCCTGACCCGGTGGAAGACCCGAGAAAACTTCATCCTACATATCCTGTTATTAAATATTATTGCATGTGAGTAGTATTTTTCGAGTGCATAATCAAGCCAATGAATGTGAAGATGTGACCTTATTGGGCTTGTGCCAGGATGGTTGACGACCTAACAGCTCCCGCCACTCGCCCTTGCGGTATCTTTCATCTACATCTACATCTACATAATACCCCGCAAGCCGCCGCAAGGGCGTGTGGCGGGGGGTGTTAGGCCACCACCCAAAAAAAGGAAAAAAGAAAAAGGAAAAAAGAAATACCGCATTCAAAACCAACACACACATGCAAACCCCAATCCACAACAGTGCACACATTCATTGCAACACCCCATCATTCGACGCGCATGCAACCACACATCTACCTATCCTCACTCCAAAAGCATGCAAGTACATACGCTTACCTACAACAAATAATTCCACCCTAGGATGCAGCAAGAAAGCTATCACGAACATGCCAGCTAGTTTATACCAAATAGCCAGGCGAAACACCACCACCACAAGAACGTTCCACACAAAACTCTCTCCCACCCAAGGTGAGGAATCTGGCCCAACGCTGCAGGTGGGAGGAGGGCACACCCGCGGAGAGGGACAAGGGATGCAAGGGTGGAGCATGAAGTTCGTGAAGACGCTTGGGCATGCGGGAAGGGTTCTGACACAACACACAGGAGGCTAGTGAAAGTGCATGCAATTGAGTTCAACTAATTGTTACCTAGACGCGGAGGGTGGCAAGTGGCATTTTTGTTATCTCCGAATGTAACCCTAGAGTTGTTATCCCGTATTGTCCGTGGGAAGAAGGAGTCCTTGAGTCTGCTAGTCCTGGCATCTATTTCCCGAATTTTGTACACATGATCCAAGCGACCTATATATGTTGGAGAGCGAATAATTTTCGAGACCTCGGTGCTGAAACATGCGGATCCGAATTTATTTAGTAAGTTTAACCTAGCATTGAGTCGTCTTTCTTCCAATGATTCCCATCCCAACTCCATAAGCATTTCAGTGACGCTTTTCGTTTTATCGTAACAGTTTTCCACGAAACGAGCTGCCCGGCGTTGGACCTTCTCAATCTCCCGAATGAGGCCTTTTTCACACGGATCCCATACGCTACATGCATATTCTAAATGGGGCCTTACAAGAGCGTGATAACAACGTTCCTTGACCTTGGAGTCACTTCTACCGTCAATGCGTCTAATAAATCCTAATTTTTTATATGCTTGCCCGCAGACTTTACGTATATGGGTCCCCCAAGTTAAGTCTTTAGTGAATGTAACGCCTAGGTATTTCACCGAATCAAGTACTTCAAGGTCAACTCCAGCTAATTTGTAAACTAATCCCGTGGATCTTTTAAAGAAATTTACCACCGAACATTGATTAAGATTTAAAGGCAATCCCCATTTTGAACACCATTCATTAATGCTATTTAAATCACGTGCTAGAATTAAACGATCCTCATCCCCAGATATCTCCCGGTAAATCACTGTGTCATCCGCGAACATCCTTATATTACTTTTCAATTTGCGGTTCAGATCGTGAACAAAAATCAAGAATAGTAACGGTCCGATAACACTTCCCTGAGGAACCCCCGAGGTGTCTCTTACGCTGGTAGAACTAGCGCCGTCAAGGACTACCCTCTGTTCCCGGTCTGAAAGGAAGTCTTTAACCCAATTTATTGCCTTCTTGTGTATACCTTCGCCCTTTAATTTATGGATGAGTTTACCATGCGGAACCTTATCAAATGCCTTTTGAAAGTCTAAAAAGATCGCATCCACTTGCCTACTACTTTCACCCGATAAAATTAAGTCATATGAAGTACTTGGAGATGAGAAGTGGATGGCGCGAACGTGACGGAAAACTTTGATTAGTTTGGCTGTGATTTGAATACATTTAACGTGCCACTATCACTAAAATTCCAAAATACCATATGGTCCACAAATTCATCCGAAATGTTTCGCTCTCAGAAAGGCGATCACCAACGGCGAAAAACAATCGCGGATTACGCGCCAATCATGAGCGACAATTATAGATC